>LOJH01018782.1:8650-21572 GCA_001685095.1 Ellobius talpinus | reverse complement strand
TATCAATGGAATATTGGATCAAGGAATAAGCCCACAATCTTATGGCCAGTTGATATTTTCCAAGTTTAATGTAAGAAAAAAGACCGTTTAATGGAAGAAAAAAAGAGTTTTTCCATATATAATGCTGGGCACACATGGAAGAGTGAAGTGTCTTTGTCTCACAACTGAACAGATATTATCTCAAATGGATCAAAGCTCTACACGTGGTAATGTATAATAAGTGATCTACTGAGACATAAATTAGAGGGTTCCTTACAATTGGTAAATTGAGGGTGGGGTGGCACTAGGGTAATAACTAAATGAGGTGGGTGAAGTAGTTCATATCTCAATTTCAGCACTTTAGAGGCAAGATAGGAAGATCTTGAGATGCATTAAATCCTTGGCCACATAATATCCAGTATCAAATAAAGAAAAAGAAGATAGAGTATAACTAAAGTATATTAGGTTTCTATATATGATTATAACAGTGTTCTGAGTTTTAATGTTACAGGTAGCAAAGTTTATTTGACTATACATGTTAAATGAAATTTAAAGAATATGAACAAAGAATAATATTTTAATAAACATGCTTCTATTTCAAGTCAACACAAAATTAGGTAAAGAACAAATAAGATAGAAGTAAAATGGCAGGCAGTGACAGAAACAGGCTCACTGTAAATCAGTAGTGTTTTTTCCGGGCATGCCACCTTGAGTGGGGCTCTGCAGTCAGCACACATTAGTACTGTACACTAACCAGTATAGGAAGACTGCTCATTTCTCTTGATGAATGTGGTTGTTGGCTCCTCTGAGTGACACACAAGAACAATATAAAAGAATATAAGTCCTACTCTAGGAATTACAGTTTTATCCATAGATTCATTAAAATGGAAATATAATTCTGATCAATAACTACATTCCACTTCATCTTTTATGTCTTTATTTTATGTTGTTCTCTTTTCACTATTTTATTTTGCATCTCCCTTTTCTACTCCCCAAGTCCAGTTCCTCTTTCATTTTTATTTAGTTGATTTTTCTATTAATTTGGTTTTGCTTTTTAAAGTTCATCATCATTAATAAGTAAACATCCAGCCAGGACTTAGTCATGCATTATTTCTTGCATGTTTTGGGGGTTAGTATTAAATATCAACTGGACAGAATCTAGAATCATCTACATGATAAGTTTCTGAAAACACCTGGAGGGATTATCTTAATCATTCTGATCTATGTGGGAAGATTCATCTTAACTGTGGATGATTTCTACAGTCCAAAAATTCTGGACTGTAGAAATGGATGCAGCATGATAAGATGTTCGAACTCCCAATGTCTTGACTTTCCTACTGAGAAGAAATCATCCTTTACATCTCCTTACAGTCACTCTTGTTGGGGTATTTTACCACAGCACTAAGAAATATACTACAACTTATACAGACATGTACATATCCATGCACAAACATGTACACACACACACCATTTTTTCAAACAAAATATCTGTCATGTCTTTAAGTGTTTTGCAAACTCAGATGTGGTGACTTTTTTATGTTGGATGACTTTTCAAGGGAGCTTTGTTAAGCAACATCCCTGTTGTCTGCATTACTAGATAATAGGACCGTATCCCCTCATAGCCTTGACAATCAACAAATGCCAAGTATTGACAAGTGTCACCTGGATACAGTGTCATCACTTGTTGAGAACTATGCCCAATCTACTCAAAAGCATTTTCCTCCCTTACTCCCCACTGTTCTTTGTTATGTTCGTGTCTCTTCAAGAGAAGGCAATTTTTGAGTACATGTATTAAGGCTGAGAGAGAGAATTGAGAGGGGTCTTATTTAGATTTCATCCCCAGAGCTATATGAAAAAATCCACTTTACTTATTCTTGACTTTCTCAGAATATATATATACATATATATATGCTTTTCATCCCAATATGTTAAGCAGTTTTCTATTTGATTTTAGAGACAGTTGTACATCTTCATGAAAATTGTCAACACAACTGAACAGGAGATATATGTTGTAGATAAGTCACTTACTTACATAAATACTAACTGTAAGAGAGACCGTAGTTATTTTAAGTCTTTATTCTTTGACTATTCATGGCATCTCTCTTTCCCTATTTTTATTACAGTTGATAGAGCAATAAACATTTACTCAGTACTAACTGAATTCAAGACATACAGATTGCAACCAAAAATGTATTAATAGACAGTGAGGGATATAATCAAAAGAAATAAGATATTGGGAGAGTACAGAATACAGTCCAGTCTTGCCTATAAGCTCTTCTGCTTCCATTATGCCCTATGAGAATCACATCTTTAAAATCATTCCTGAAGGTCCACTCTATCAATAATATCTATCAAAGTATTACCTTAATAAAATATAATTGCTGAAATATGCTATTTCACCTTCTCCATTAGTTTAATTGCTAAAAATGCCTTTTTCTTGAATGATTGTTTTCTCTACTAAATTTCCAAGTTTTATTCCCTGAGAATTTTACAAAATAAGCTTAATTCTTCATATAATGAGTGATGAGATCTCGCTGATGCACTTGTGAATTTTAGGACTTCCAGCATTTTCTAGGTTGAAATTTTGTTTGCCCCTGCAGTTTGTTAAAGAGCAGTAAGTTAAGCCGAGGTTTTCCTTCAATGATCATCCTCATACTGCAAACACAGAGAACTCAAATTGCAACCCAGTAGGCAGTTACAGTCCACCTTTAGGAATCCCAGAATTGTGTAAGATGGCAATGCTTTGGGGTTCTTCTACAGAAGACAGGATCCCACTCTTGAGTTCTGTACCAATCTCCCCTTCTTGTGGACTGAATAAATCCATAGTTTGCTCAGAGGCAAATTACATTGTCTAAAAGATCAACAACTTTTCAGCAAAGGCAAACTACCCCCAAAATGAGCATGAATGCCAGCCTTTTGCTGCAGCTGGCACATGTACAGGGGCATGTAGTCCCTGACCGTGACTGTCAAGTCAAGCAGGCAAAATGTGTCCTGTGGAGTTAGAGTAAGGAAAGAGCAAATGAGTCATATTCCAAACGTTTTTTTTCTTTGGAATTAAAATGCACAGTTTCAACTGTATTTCAATTATCACCTTGACATTACTCTCTAAGCAAATGAGTAGAGTTAACAAGAGAGCTACTCCATCTTGAATACATTGATTTTCTGCTTGGTGTAAACTCTAAATAGCCGATTAGGATGCTGTGAATCAGACAGACTCAGTGTACCTAATACATCCTGCGGAACATTGCAGAATGGAAACACTGGCTTTTTGAAGATGAAATGAATTAAAAGCACATGATTATTTGGACTTCAATACATACATAGTAAAGACATACCCAATCTTATCTGGCAATGTAAAAATAGTCTACATTTGGTTATGCACATCAAGCTAATGCATAAAACTATTGAGCTTAAAGGTATAAGGATGCATGGAGTTACTTTCAAAAATGACTGTGAAATGAAATGAATGCTTAATTGACAGTTTCCATTTATGGAATATGCCAATGTTCTCCTCCATTATGTTTAGAAGCAGCAGGATATCTTTCTGGCAGTGCCTCCCACTGAGATCATAGCATCACCATCATACTCTGGTTGTAGATATTAAGCCTGGGACCTTATGTTATTGATCACATGAATTTCTTATTGGCTTAAATAGTTCTCTTTGAGTTAAGAATTAGCTGCTTTTTCTTAGCCTTATTTCTAACACTGACTGCGCGACCTTAGAAAAGGAAAATGGTTTGATGCCACAGTATCTGAGTTTCTGCAACTTTAAAGTTACATTAATGAGATGATATCAACTTGCATGTTATTGAGAGGGATAAAGTGTGACTATTTCAACCCAGATACGCAGCTGAGATGATAATGTCAGTAAGAGAATCCATGCCATGTTGATCAGACCTCATCCTTATAAAAACCTTAAAAGCACTTTCCACTATATCTTTGTTGGGAAATTTAAACATGATAACAGAATAGGGAATTGAAAGGAGACTTATCTACTTGATGTGATTATTTAGCATATAGATTGCATTTATGAATGCAAAGTACCTGCTAGTAAGTTTTTTTTTGTGTGTGAGTCATTTTCTTCACACAAATCCAGGATTTAAATGGTGTTTGGACTCATGAAGCTCAATCCTAGGCATTGTGAAGACAAGAGCAATGAGAAGAAATAAGTAAAGATAGAAGGCAATCAGAAAGATTCATGTGTGCCTTCAGCTGTATTGGAGGGACAGTCAGGGCTAGGTTAGGAAGGGTTCACATTTTCTTTTACCTTTCCTGCACTTCTCACTATTTCGGCACAGCTTCTATGGTGACTGTCTACTTCGTACTTCTTATTTCCCCAAAGGGCCAGTGGATAGACTCTTCCCACTCCATTTTTAACACAGGTTCTGTGGTTCTAGCTTCAATGTCCTCTCTCCAGATAAGGCAATTCTGGGCTCTAATTTCAGGTTGCTAAATTATGCTTAGATTTTAATGAGCGAAGACTAAATACATTACCTTTAGTGTGGGTCATTTGCTTTTTTTTAGGTATATTAACAATTTTAAAACCAAACTTTACAAAGCAAGTGGGGCAGCTGGATTGAAACAGTCAGCCAATACAGCTTGTCTACAATCTTCTGCCTTATGCAGTATTCAAGAATTGAACCTCATACTCAAAGACAGCCACAATACTTCCTTATTTTAAAAGGTAGATAGAAAATCAAGCCAGTCCAGTCTCAGACTCCATTTCAGGAATTAGCTCTATTCTGCTTGGTTCTCTTATGTTTGAGCTACCTTTTGTTTCAAATGTGGCTACAGAAAGTTTAGATAATACAGCAATGAAAGTGGCCAAATGAATGGAAATATTTTCTTTGGAGACATACTATAATCAGGTTCTTCTGGCTGTAAAAAATCAAAGGTGAATAAGCTCAAAGTACACACATCTATAAAGCTGAAAAGAATTGAGAGAGCACTGAGATGGAGTTATTCATCAAATTCCAGAACAAAGGACTCCTCTGAAGCTTAAAAAGGAGGATTTAGGGTAAATGGAAAGAACTTTTTTTAACACAGTAGGGAATAAACTTATGGAACTCATTATCCCAACTATTTCTATTCATTAAAAATATAAATAGACTCAGACAAAGATTCCTATCTGAATAAAGATCAGCAATGCCTACCATAGAAGACTTCACTTTAGTTTAATGTTGGGGAGTCTTTGCTTTATTGTCATCTGTGTCTGGTTGAGGTTTTCCTGCAGCCTATATGGGAGGAAAAGCTTAGACTGTAAAGCCAGCATGAGGAATGTTTCACTGAGACAAAAGAGTACTTATACATTGGGACCTTGGGATAGTTGTACTAATTAAATCAAAGTAAGAATGTTCACCTCAAAGTTGTATATGATGATGGTATTGATGATGTAAACAGCAAAGGACACAAAGCTTAAGGGAAGGGGGGATGGCAGATATTAGAGACAGGAGAAAGCAGAAGAGAACTAAGAAGAGGAGGAAAAAGAAGAGGGAAGGGAAAGGAGAAACCAATTTATTGATGACTGTGATAAACTCTCTGGCATGGGGTGTCTTTTCTCTGATGATAAATGTATCTCTAATAGCACATCAGCAGGCCTCAGGAGGAGTTTAACTATTCTGAGTAAAATCACAGCTTCCTAGGAGAAATAGAGAGCCAGAAACAACTCCATGTATTTATGAGTTAGGTTACTAAGCACTATGTACAAAAATGCACATGCATGCTCACACACACACACACACACTCACACAGGCACACACACATGCACAAACACACACATGCTCACATTCATACACATGCAGGATGTATGCAAATAGATATACCATAGAATTTTTATCCACAGTATCCTCATATTCTTGAAAACTCTCGCATTTAGGTCCTGTGCTGCCTACTTGTAGGTCAGCTTGATACTAGCTAGAGTTGTCTGAAAGGAGGATAAGTTAATTGAGAAAATGTCTCCTTGAAATCCAGCTATAATGACTTTTCTTAGCAAATGACTGATTGAGGATGGCCCAGCCCATTGTGGGTGGTAACATCCATGGACTCTTGATCCTGAATACTATAAGAAAGTAGGCTGAGCAAGCCATAAGGAGAAGCAGCACACCTCCATGACTCCTGCCTCCAATTTCCAGCCCTGTTTGAGTTCCTGCCTTGAATTCCTTTAATGATGACAGTGGTGTAGAAGCAAATCCCTTTCCTCCCTATCTTGATTTTTGTGATGGTGTTTCATCATAGTAATAGTAACCAAAACTAAAATAGGTTTGTAACTTAAATGGACCAGAAACTCTACAGAATGAATTGAGCAAATTTTGCTTGTAAATAGAAGTTAACTTTTGGCAAATATCAAAATTTAAAAATGTTTTACCTACTACTAAATGAGGCAAAATTTCATTACTGCTTCCTAACACTCAACTAAGTAAATATACTCACAGAGAGGGCACCCTTTTACACACACACACACCACAGGCACACACACACACCCCACACCTATATCCTCAAGTAGACACGCCTTCTCTTCCTAGTGAGAGCACATCTCTAACTCATATGTGCTGTCTCTGCACTGCAGGTGAAAATCTCCACAGTCTCCCAGCTCTTATCGGTCCCACACAGGAGGAGACAACCTTGTCTGGAAAGCTTTAGAAAGAATATTTGTTTCAGTTCAAAGCAACCTGCCTATTTTTTCTTCTCTCTCTCATTTTCCCCCTTCCAAGATAAATAGAAGTAGAAAGGACAAGCAGTTTTGATTAGCATTTAAAATGTTGTCAATTTTTAATGAAAGCGTAACCTCCAACCATCAACTTCACAGAAACTAGAGACGAGGTTGCAGAGCGAATGCTAATATATTTGGCACAGTTTCTCACGCTTGTCCTTTGGTGAACTTTTCTTGTTGCTAATTTGTTATGTCAGCCCATATTAGTATGTTTCAAAAGTCCAAACTGGCAAGTGTGGCGACCCAAAGAGAACCAGTCTTTGGAAGATCTTTAAATCGAACCTTGGGAGTTGGACAGTTTATTAGCTGTGTACCGTTACTTCTATCAGTGTTACTACATTAGCTTGCAGGAGTTGCCAAGTTAGGGAAGTCATCGGCAGTCTTTCTAAATCCCATTCTGAGTGTGACATTTTTATACAGAAGATAAATGCTTACCAGTCAATCAACAAAATCTGTTGCTTGCAAATGATGTATTTTCTTAATGTCTTTTGATAAAGGTGGAAATGACAAAGGAATGAGGATTAAGATATACACAAGTTATCACTGGGAGCAGGGAATGCAAAAGGAAGACAATGGGTGACAACACATATTCATCCACACACATGCATGCACACATAAATGAGACATAAGCATTGCTTGAAATGTATTAACATCAAAAAAGCATACCTATGTCTTTCAAGCATCATGTTTCTGTCTACCAAAATACGCTGAAAGCCTTAATCCACACAAGAGCTCACACACAAATGCTTAGGACAACTTTATTCATAATGGTTCCAATCTTGGAAACACTCAAGACACCTCTCAGCAGTTGGCTAGATAAAAGTTACAGAAGATGGGCATCCTCTTGTGGGAATATTATTCAACACCAAGATTGAGTTATAAGCCATAAAAGAATTGCAGGAAATATAATTACCGAATTACAGTAGCTAATCTGGAAACACCTAAGAGCCCCAAATGTGTGAAGGTCTGGGATGAATATTGCCATAGAGATAGTGAAAATAATAGCTACTCAATGGCATTTTAATGATAAGTGTGATATAAAATAATGAATATTTAAACTGCCTCTGAAAAAAAGAAATAAACCAACTACTATAGAGCCAGGTGTTTGGGAGACAATGAAGAAGAATGAAGAGGACTTTCCGGGTCATGCAATACTTCAAATGATGGCACAGTAGAGGATCTATGCAATTGCACAATTGTCCAAACTCATAGATACACAAGACCAAGAGTAGAAAGTGCAGCTGATGGTGGAAATTATGACACACCCGCATCAGCTATCAGCTATCACCACTGCTGCATCTACCCAGTCCAGTGTATTAGTACTGTGAAGAGCTATGGGTGGCAAAGTGAGGCACAGTAGCAATCTTTGTTCCTTCACCTTGGTTGTGCCACATTCCAAGAACTGCACCGAAAATAAAGAATTTTGCAGCCATGTTTTTTATAGAATTCAGAATGTTTTCAAAAGGAATTCATTCTTTAGATATGCCTCATATATTGTTCTCTGAATTTCTCTGTGACTTTCTCATTTTGGTTTTGGTTAGCAGACACTGTCTATATGCACAAAGGCTAGTATGGGGCCACTTGCCTGAGGCAGCATGTGAATCTGATCAGACTGGGTGATGCCATCAGAAAGAGCTTTAGACATAAGTCCTTTCTGCACAGCCTGGGAGTTTGTATTCCCACCTTTGTTTTAAAGGCAGCTTGGAGGCTATTCCCTCGGGTATACAATATGTTACTGTGGGCTCTGTATGAACCCACGGATGTTATTTTATCAGAAATAACAAGTACATACTTGCTTATGGGCTTCCTCAGGAACCATGACTCTTTCATAGCCAATCTGTACAATGTGTTTTTTAAGTCTTCACTACCTTTTAACATCAGTCTAGTCCCTGAAGAGAAGACTTCAACAGATTTCATGGGAGAGATTTTCTCTTACTGACTAATATTAAAAGTAACACATATAGTCAAAATTAGTACTTAATGAGCTCTGCATTTCATTATGAATTTAAATATGCAAAGCAGTGAAAAGAAAACCAAAGGGGGGCTCTTAACATTGTAATGTGCCCCTTTCATATTTTAAGAGACAATAGTAAGAGTCATGGTAGCCATATAGATAAACCTACAAAAAGAATAGACAAATGCTCATTGTCACAGCCCAGCTTCAGGATGTGACTCTGAAGTGTTAATGTTATATTAAATGTCTTGGTTACCTTAGGCAGAAACACACACATGTGCTCACACATCTTTATTAAAAGTAGGGATTGTACACAAAGATAAGACAGCAGAATTAAAACTAAAGGTCACACAATTTCATCATTTCCATATTTAAGGTTATGCTAAGTATTCTGCAAATAACAGAAGACTTTAACACCGGGCCTGCACTTTTCCTATCATCTAACATGAAACCAGGAAAGGAAAGATTGTTCCTGAAGTCATTATCTTCATCTATTGAGAGCATAGATCACGGTTAAATGATGGAAGTGCTGTGAGGACTTACAATGGGCTTCTGCACGGGATCTGATACATGTCTCTTGATAATTATCAAACTCAAATGATGTGCAAGAGGAAAGACAGAAGTCTCTCTCTCTCTCTGTGTGTGTGTACACAAACATACAAAAACAGGGAGTTTCTGCCCTTGCTTCTGAAATGTAGAGAAAACTATTTTAGATAAAAAGTGGATTCCCAGACCCGACCCAGACAATGGTAGTGCATGTCCTTAATCCCAGCACTTGGGAGTGTGAGTTCGAGGCCATCCTGGTCTAAAAGAGTTAGTTCCAAGACAGGCTCAAAGCAACGCAGAGAAGCCCTGTCTCTAAAAACCAAAAAAAATTTCCAATTAAATTAAAATATGATTCTGAGAAGTTCCATGAGAGACACAATACCATATTCATAAGGTGTCACCAGTATGACTGTCTTACCATGTACTAGACAAACAACATGATAATGTGGACAGCAGAAAGCCCAGGGGAATTCAACCTATCATTCATGCAACTACAATGAATACAGACAACAAAGGATGCTAAGAGTGGCAGACATTGTCTTTAAGGGGGAAAAGCACATCAGTTTGGTTATCCAATACCAAGCTGTCAGCCTGAACCATACATACAAGTAGCATTACACATGCTGAGCAGATTATATTTATATATTAGAAATATATGTATACATATTTGTATATATGTAGGTAAAAATAGCTAGTAAAAAAGAGGTCATAGACTACAAAAAAGAAGAAAGAGAGGCAAATGAGAGAATATAGAGGAAAGAAAGGGAAGAGGAAATTATATAATTATAGTATAATCTCAGATATTTTTTTAATTCCATAAGAAAAATGCAGTGATATTTTATTTCTATCTGGCACGCTTTTAAAATCATCAAGATTTCAACAACTATATCCTGGTTGGTTAATTTTGGGGGGCACATTATAACTAATCCATGGAAATGTTATATTCTGTGTATTCAATTTTCATGTGTATGTGTGCCAGAAAATCTGCCATAAACTGACCCCACTTAAATAAAGAGGCTAACTAGTGTTTTCAGGGACAGTGTGTTTGGCAAGACACCTTTGGAGACACATTCCAGAGGACAGAAAGATTGAGAGAGTATTATAAGATAAAAAGAAATCATCTCTTCATATAGGTATGGCACTGCACAACTGTAATCCCAGTGCTTCAAGGGTACCATCAGGAAGACAGAAATTCAAGGTCCTCCTTAGCGACATAGTGAGGTTCAGGTTGACCTGGTCTACATGCATCCTATTTGATGCAATTAACAAGCCTTTTAACAACTCCACAAGAAGAAACTAAAAGTCTGTTTGTAGTAAGTAGAACGTGTTGAACAGGAAATAGGTGAATAGGTGACTGGAGCAACTTTGGTTGAATAAAACTCTGGATTTGGAACATGGAGGCATAATCAAATCACTTGGGGAAAGGTATGACTCTAGTTAACGTAGCTTTAAAGTCAGCAAATACCCACATTGCTCACTTTACCAAAAGGTTATATACTAGTCGGTATTTGCCATTTTATTTTGAGAACGTTGTAGATTTAAAGTTCATTTGCACACCTAACCTGCCAGAGCTCAACACATAGCACCCTACCCAAGGTCAGTGATCCACCCTGGTGATTGCACTAGTATCTATCAGTCAAAGCCCCTCCTAGCATCATAGAACAGTCTCCAATTAAATAAAATTGTCCCTGGGAAATTGAAAAACTAAAAGCAAGGTTTTTATTCTTTAGAATGTGTAACACTTTCTCATCTTGATACTGAATGAACCTGAACAAAAGACCTTGTTGGGAACTGCCAACTCTGGAGACTGAGCCAGGGACATTCCCAGACAACTGTTTAATGAGTTGAGACATCACATAAGAGGGATTTAAACTGTGGTAGATCCAGAAAAGAGAGTGCTCATTAGTTTCATCAAAAGAAGACTCTTAGAGATGTAACTGAGAAAAGCTATGTGGAAAGGTAAAATTTGGAGGCACTGTTATTTCAGCCTTACAAACAGCAATAACGAAAATGTTGAATATTCACTGTTTCCTGTGAGTAAAGGAGTTTGGGATAAAACTGAAATCTCTCATTTCCAGTTTCTTTTGCACATATTTAAAGATGGGGAAAACTGTTACAGATGACTATTTTCAAAACGGAAGGAGTAAGTATATAGGATCTGCCTGAAAAGTCGTGAGGTCATGAGTACCCAGTGTGGATTCAGAGTACAGTTCTCTCTATGTGGAAGGCAACAAGGATAGAAGACAATCCCACATAAGACAGGCAGAAAATATAGGGGAAAGCACTGCAGAGAAGTTTTCAGGAGACCACCAAACAGCCCATATCCGACTGCTTAGCCAAAATGACACACACTTTCTATGTGACAGGAACTTTTCGCATTTGATTAGATGGTGTAGGATTCCCCTCTATATGCTGTGATTACTACTAATGCATAAAGGAACTGTTTTGGGCCTATAGCAAAGTTATAGGGGAACAGAGCTAGGGAGGGAAAACTAAATGGAATGCTGGGAGAAAGGAGGAAGGGTCAGAGAGAAGCCATGTAGCCCCACTGGTGATAGACGCTGGAACTTCTTCTTTAAGCCACAGCCTCGTAACGATACACAGATTAGCAGAAATGGGCTAAATTAATTTGTAAGAGTTAGCCAATAAGAAACTAGAGATAATGGTCCAAGTAGTGATTTAATTAATACAGCTTCTGTGTGATTCTTTCGGGGCTAAGCGGCTGGGAATCAATTAGATTCCTTCTACAATTAGAAGAATCCTCCAGAACAGAGCTGACATTCCTGGATTTTTCTATGGTCAGTAATGGAATCACAAATTGTCCCTGTAAAAGAAATAGAGGCAGGAGTCTCTCTATAGAGAAGGCGTTATGTGACGAGAGAGGCAAAAAAGGCATAGTGTCATAGCACCAGCCAAGAAGCGGTGTACCCCTGAGGATAAGAAAGAGTCAGAGGCAGGGTCTCTCAGAACATCCAGAAAGAACCAGACCTATTGATGCTTTTCAGATCTCTTCGTTCAGAACCGTAAGATAATCTGCTTCCTTTCTTTTTATATAGTCACTTGTTGTTATTGTCTATAAAGGCAAAACGAACCTTCGACAAGAGTGAATATGTGGTAGACAGTAGGAGAGAAGAAGAAGAGACTGGGATAACAATTAGTGAATCAGATGTCGTCCACAAGACATAGAAAGGGAATTTTTGAAAGCTGTCTTGTAAGTGTAGGCATACATTCTTGAAACTGCTGGTTAAAAGTTTAAAAGTTGGAGAGTAAAAGGAGAATATTGTAACTATTTTGTGTCTGAGTTTCTTACTCATATACAATCAAGTTTGAATCTGCCAGTATGCTAAGATCAGCACTGCTGCCATTAGTTCTATCAAAGAGAATAGTTTTCACTATGTCTCACTTGGCTTTAGTACTATTTTAGCTTTATTGGAGGTCAAATAGGATGTACTGTTGAACTTTCTGCCCACCTTGGCTTGTGAAGTCATGTAATCTGGAACAAATCATACTGAATCGATATGGTAAATTGTTAGTATACCAGTTGTTCAGCTGAAATTTCCAAGAAGGAACAAACCACTAGATTTTATACCCAAATGATTTTATACCCATCTCATGCAGCTATGTTGAGAAAATATTACTTAGATGCAGATGGGCAGGCACATGCACATGCACATACACACACTGGGGAGAGAGAGAGAGAGAGAGAGAGAGAGAGAGAGAGAGAGAGAGAGAGA
>LOJH01018781.1:0-16374 GCA_001685095.1 Ellobius talpinus | reverse complement strand
AGAGAGAGAGAGAGAGAGAGAGAGAGAGAGAGAGAGAGAAGGGAGGGAGGGAGGGAGGGAGGAAGGAAGGGAGAGAAAGAGAAAAAAGCCACTCCCACTAACATGCTGACCACTCCATGATGGACTGTGTCTGTCTGAACTGTGAGCCAAGATAAAACCTTCTTCTCTGAAGTTGCCTTTGGCCAGAAACTTGGACCTAGGACTGAGGAAGGAAACTAACCCAGCATATATGCAGTGATGCTGAAACAGACTGCCGCCACATCACGCTGCCCTACAAACACTGGAGCATGCGAGCAAAGTCACACTGTGTTTTCTAAAAGAGGTAGTACTTCCAGTCCTCCTTAAATAGATACTCAGAGAAAAATGAATCCATGATTCGGTACTATTTCACATCACAAGGTATAACAACATTAAAATAATACTGAAAATTTAATTAAGGTTCACTTTTTTTGTTTTTCTTTTTCCTTTTTATTTTTTATTTTGCTGTAGACCAGGCTGGCCTTGAACTCACATAGTTCAGCCTCTGCCTCCCGAGCGCTGGGATTAAGGGCGTGCACCAACACCTTATTTTTTTATAATACTGAAAATTTAAGAACAAACAAGTAAAATGTTGTAAGTCTCTTTGGGGTTTTGTTTATTTAAAATCTGGTGAGCTCAGGACATGCTCTCCCTCCAAGAGCATTTGCTGAGCATTTGTGAAGCCTTGGGTTCAGCTTCCAGCACAAGAAAGAAGAGACGCTGAAATGTTGTGTGAGATGGCCAGGTACATAAATATATAAACAAATCTAATAACCCATATGTGAAGATATTAATACCAAGGTTTTTCTCCTGTCCAGATGCAATTTCTGCCCAACTCCTGAATAAAGTCACAGTCCTTCTTCACCGGGATGACTGGTTTACCCTTCACGCCAGGGGGTTTAAGCCATCAATCATTTAAGCTGCTGTGCTGGGTGGTGACAATTTAGCCTGCTAAGCTCACAGCTCCCAAGGGAGAATATTGGTTGCAAGTTTGACTTCTGTTGCTGCTGACCACTATCTAACGTACTTTAATTACAACGACCCACAGGAAAATGCTTCCGTTAGCCATAATGTTGCCTTAATTACGTTAATAAATAAAGGACACAGTTTGGTACAAAGTTTTATTAAATTTGCCAGTGTTTAAAATTTTCAAAAGACTGTGTGTTCATCTGTACAGTGTCACTATAAATTCGTCTACAGATAGATACAGTTTGCTTATGGACTTAGGCTGCATTTCAATTTATTTTCTAAAGAAACTCAATTTATTAGCTCCATTTCCTCAAAATCTGTACATTTCTAACTGATAGTTTCATGACAGATGGCTCTAAGCATGCTGGGCACAGAATGGGTTTACCTGGCATAAAGAGACCACCCACCACAGCAAAGGGGGGCCTCACCCCCATCTGATGCTAGAGTGTTTTCATGGCTGAAAAAATTACTGCTTTGATTTTTCCATAGCTTCGTGTATTAAATATTAATTGCTCTCTGAAATGCTGGAATTACTTTTCATCTTGAAAAATAAAGACACATGAATTTTAGTTTTGAACCCAAATCATTTATGCAGTAGCAAATAAGCCAGAGTAGTCATGATGAATCTAAGGGCTAAGCAACAAAAACAACAAACAAAACACCCATCTTAAAAAGAAAAAAAACAGAAGAGAAGGCTAAGTAAATTCTTAAAGGGCTCTGACATTAGAGATGTACTCTAGCACATTAAAGGGAGGGGCGGCTACTTTAAAATGCAACCCACAAAGCCAACACAATTGACACAATTCTCTATTTTTATATGCACAAAGCAAATTGAGGTTATTTTGTTGAAAAATAAGAGAGTGATAGCTGAATTCAGCTCACATACACAGTGAATTCAGCAATAATTGTATTTTTTAAATACACAACCTAACAGGCACTATGGTAGATAATAATGAATCAGCATGGGAGCCATTTAATATACTTCTTGATTAACTCATTGCCTGTCCGGTTCGCACAGACATGCTTACATGTCATAATCGTCATAATTCCCATCACCCCCACCGCTAACACTCCAGCACCTTGATTAGTGCGCAGCTCCCAGACGGGCCATTGCTAATGCTGTAACTCTCTTCCGACTCCTGCCACTGTCCTGCAGGATCTCCAATTATATAGAATGCCTCTGATGAGCCGTATTAAGGTGAACAAATTCCTGCCAGGGATCCTATCCTATTGCATTTTGCCTCAAAATGATAATCAAAACATTTAAAATTGAGAGTATAATGTTTCTGCAGAATAAAGTTTTTCTAAAGACAATAATAAGCAGAAAAGAAAAAATATCTAAACATTTCAAATGCATTCTTCTCCTGATTAGTTCTTCATTGACAGGTCTAGTGTCTCAAATTTGCATAAGTATACACAGTATATTCCTGATCTTAAAAGGAGACTAATGGCTAAGTTTTATGAGAAAAGTGAACAAGTTTTTAAGCAACTATGCCATTTAAAAATCCCTTGATTCACTAGACCCAGAGGTCCTGGACTGTGATAGTCCCAGCTACTCATTTCAGCCCAGAAGCTCAGACAACACAATAAAACCTCATTCCAAAGTCCCTACTGCCACCCCCCACCAAAAAAAAAATGTTAACAGCCTCTGACTGATTACCTAAGCAAGAACTAAAACTAAGGCGATGGAAACAAGTCCTCCCTTCCCTCTGTGTGCAGCACTAGGAGCAGCTCCCAGGGGCTTTCCGATGGCCTTTACGTTGATGAGCAAACTCTTCCCTGAAGGATGTCAGCTATAAACATCTGTTTAATACTGATAAATACTCAGAATAATCTTGGGTCTAAACATTAGGAAGCGTTATGACCTACAAAGTCCAACTGGAAAACATGGATCACAATGGCCAATATCTTAAAATATCCTTTAGTAGTCAAGGCAATTTAAGAATGTGTTTCTTACAGGGCTGGCAAGATAATCCAGTAAGTAAAGAGTTCTGATGCCCAGAGTTCAATTCCTACTCCCCACAGGGCAGTGGGAGAAAAGACTCCTGAAAGGCATCCTCTGACCACACACCTAATATGGTGCATGCACCTGGCCTGGAGAGATGACTCAGCTGTTAAGCATTGGCTTCTCTTCCAAAGAAGTTGGGTTCAATTCCCAGCAACCACAAATGGCCCACCACCAGGAATATACGTGGTGCAGACATACATGTAGGCAAAACAGTCATACACAAATTAATAATTAATTTAATGTAATAATGAATCTATGTAAAAAGAATATGCTACTTAACTATATCACCTTAGGAATAATACTGGTCACGTCAAGCCTGAAATTCTAGCTACCAGAGAGGCTGAGGCAGGAAATTCTGTGAGTGTAAAGGTTTTCTTGGACTACAGATAAGTTCCAGAAAAAGAAAAAACTCTAACTCTTGTCCAGTTTGAAATGATGAGAAATATTCTGAAATCATCTATAAACGGGGAAAATGCTTGTGACTGTTACATTTCAATTATATTAATCTTGGTAGATACCTAAAGTAAAACTAGAGATGAGCTAACCAAGATATAGATATATTACTTCATAATGATATGTATTTAAAGAAATGAAAAAAAAAAAACAAAACAAAGCTATTCCAACAACTTCCTCAAATGGTAAGTGTTCCCCTCAAGTCTCCTATACCACAGCCTACATTAATGTATTCCAGTTCCATTTACCTGATCATTACCTTCCGGTTTGTTCAGCTGGAACCAGCATACACTAATTACTCAGGCATCACGATGTCCTATTTGTCCTCCGGTCCTCCCCAGCCAGCAGGGGAGTATTATCAAGGGTAGGCATAAAGAGTGATAACTCCCGCACTGTACCGTCAATCACCTCAGAGTACTCCCAGAAAACACCACTCCATCTCATTACGGAATCCTAAGGCTGAAACTCAAGCACCCACCAGGAATCACACTTTAAACAGCAAGCTGCTTGAGTAAGATGTGAGTCACCATGAATACTTTCCTGATTTTAGGGTCCTGTTTCAAAGCTATAAATATCAGATATTGCTCATTAAATTCAGCATAACTGTACACAAAGCAATAAAATGGGAGTATAGAAAAAATACGGCCAAGGGTTAAAGCACAGAATCATTTTCCTCATTGAAAGGAAGTCTTCACCTTAAATTTAACGTTCATTAACTCTTTAGTTTAAAAAATTAATTTCTAATTTTAGTGGTTTAATAAAAAGATTTTATTCCTTTATATGAAAAAGTATTTTTGATCTTTTTACTTAAAATACAAGGAATGAATGGATGCTATCTGAGAGTATTTGGAACAGAAATACGACAGTCTCTAAACTGTCTCTCTGCACTTCTCACCAAACTAAGGAAGCTACTAGTCACTAAAACAATTAAAAAGTTCAGATCCCTTAGTTCATATCTTCTCTGAACTACCTAAAATCACAGTAAACTAGAAACTAACAGTGCTGAGATGTTCCTTCCTTGCCTTGTAAGTCAGCAAAATAGTGATTAGCAAGTCAAGAAATTCTCTCAAAATATCAAAGTAGCCTCTGCTACAAGCCAGTGTGTCTATGCAGACCTGTCTCCTCTTGTGCTGACATGAGGCCCTAGCTTACCCCAGCTGTAGAATGTGCTCTCCCTGTCTGTCAGCTTTCCCAGGCCCCTGCTAGGACAGCAATTCCCAACCTGGGGGCCAAGATCCCTTTAGGGGTCAACAAACCCTTTTACAGGGTCACCCAAGACCATCTGAAAACACAGATATTTACATTAAAATTCATAAGAATAGCAAAATTATAGTTTTGAGGTAGCAACAGAAATAATTTTATGGTGGGGGTCAGAACATGAGGAACTAACTGTATTAGAGGGCGGCTGCGCTAAGAAGGTTAAGAACCACAGCTCCAGGCCATTCTTCCTTCCTTATTTATGCTTTGTTCAATTTCAAAACAAAAATACTGTGTTCACTAGGGTTTAAAATGAAAAACATACAAAATAACTTAGAAATGATTAGCATTTAAAATATTTAGTTTTCCGATGTAAAATCTGGAAGTCCTCATTTAGGTCTTAAAACTTTGACGTTAAGTTCAAATCACAGTTTGCAGACTAGAAACTCAAACTTATTTTGCCTTCATTGTCCACCATTCTACAGCTCTTGTCTTAGTACATTGCCTAGTATGTCTGAAATGTTAGTTGTCATAGTTAAGGTCTTGAGATTGAGATGACCAACCTCAACAGACGCATCAAAAAGGTCCCCGGCCCCTCTGCATGTGGCCCAGCTAAAATCCTTCATCTTTTTATAAGGGCAATTCCTAAAATGCAGGAAGGAGACCCACACCAACCGCCAAACTTTCAAGGTCCCTTACCTTGACTTTCTAATCTCTACAATTATAAAGCTAATTTTCTATTGTGTATAAGCCAGATCATTTATGGTACTGTGTTGCTGCCGCTTAAATAGAATCATCAACCAAGGAAGAAAACAAGACTCAAACATCTAAAATCAGGAATGAAAGTGGAGCTATTACCATGACCCTCACAGAAATAAAACAGTAACAAAGAAATACTACACACAGCTTCATACCAATGAACTACAAAGCAGACGAAGTGGACAGATTCCTAGACACAAACAAATTCAAATATTGACTAAAAAATAGCAACAGAGCATCGGCAGTCAAAGAACAAATACCCACAGAGAAGCCAGATCCAGGCCTCGTAGATGAATTATACAAACAATTAAAGAGTGCCAACTCTTTACACGTATTCCCCACAAAACAGAAAATGTTTCAATCCATGAGGCCAAGATAACCAATTTTTTGTTTTATTTTGTTTTGTTTTTGTTTATCAAGTTCTCTATTATAGTCCTGGCTGTCCTGGAACTCACTCTGTAGACTAGGCTGACCTTGAACTCACAGAGATCCACCTGCCTCAGTCTCCCAAATGCAAGAATTAAAGGGGTACACCACCCCACCTGCCCTGCTAAGATATTTTAATACTGACCAAAGATAGGAAAACTACAAAGCAGTGTCCTCCAAACTAACAGACAGTCAATTCAAGGATGCTTCCAGTTTGCTTCTGCCTCACAAAAAAATCAAGAGAATTTATATAATTCAGATGATAGGTGTTTGGCTAGCAGGCACAAAGCCCTGGGTTTGATCCCCAGAGTGCAATGAACTGGGAATTGGGGCACATGCCTATAATCTCAACAGTTGGGTGTTGGAGACAAGAGAATCAGAAGTTCAAGATTATCTTCAATTCAATTACAGAGTCTGAGTACAACCTAGGCTACATGAGACATTGTAACAAGAGAGAGAGAGAGAGAGAGAGAGAGAGAGAGAGAGAGAGAGAATTTTGAAGAATACATTGAGCTCAGTAATTAAGAGCACTTGCTGCTCTTGCAGAGGACCAAGGTTCAGTTCCCAGCACCCACATCACAGTTCACAACCATCTATAACTCCAGTTCCCGGAATTCTGATGCCATCTACTGCCATGTAGGGGTGATGTGGGATGTCCTTCTGTATATAAGTTGCTTTTATTGGCTAATGAATAAAGCTGCTTTGGCGTATGGCAGGGCAGAATATAGACAGGCTGGAAGGGATAGAAAGAGAGAGTAGGCGGAGTCAGGGAGACACTAGGTAACTGCCAAAGGAAAAGGACCTTAGGAACCTTAGGAACCTTACTGGTAGGTCACAGCCTCTTGGCTATACACAATTGACAGAAATGGGTTAATTTAAGATGTAAGCGCTAGCTAGGAATATGTTAGAGTCATTATCCAAACAGTGTTGTAATTAATACAGTTTCTATGTGATTATTCAGGTCTGTAAGGCGGGGAAAAGAACAAGCAGTCTCTGCCTACATAGAAGCATCGCGCAAACATACATGCAAGCAAATACTAATATATATAAAATAAAAATAAATCTTTAAAAAATAAAGTAACAGTTCTCACATTATCTCATTATTACCACATGAGAAATGAAAATTATTACTACTGAAATCATCAAGGAATCAGGATCAATTTTTTTTTCAAATCAAACTATATATACAAAACCAATTGAACTGCTTTTTATTAGAAGACATTTTGAACACAACCATCAAATAAATTATGTAGCTAACAATTATTTTCAGCAAATTAGTTTGCAATTCTTTCATCTAGATTTTTGAAAAGGAAGTTACAATAAGACAGAATGAGTAACGGTTTCGAATAGAACACATTTTTAAAACCACTACACTTTAAAGGATCTTTCTACTAAGTTCATTACTAAACTACAAAAGTGACATTATCAAAAATAGAGCAAAAGGACAAAAAACAGTGACTTAAAAGTACAACTACTCACATCTCAGTCCACAAAGTTCTAACACTCTGCCCTCTTTTCCCATGGGATTTCTTCCTACTCACTCACAGTTCATTACTGCTAGAAAAGGCCTGCTGTGTTAAAGACACCACCTAAAATTACACACCATTCACCACTTTATGCTATACCTTCTTTTGTTCAGATCCAATTAGCATCGGCCTATCTCTCATTTATCAAACTTTCTGCTGAACGCATTAATGCCTTCAGGAAAGATTAGACAACGACAGCATTCCCTTAGTGATCCTGGAACTATGCTGGGAGATGTTCATAAGCAGGCACTGTGTAAACAGCCCATCCAACTGCCAACCTAACTGTCTTGTGCTTGGCTTTAATCTATTTGTTGACCAACAGTAAGCCTGGCCACCTTGGTCTGCAGCTTGAGGTGGGCAGGGATAGTTAAGACATTATAATACTTCCACTGTGTTTGTGTTGACAGTGAACAATTAAATAGTTTTTAAAATTGAATACACCTTTTGCAAGTGAAGGAAAAATAAAGCAAATATCCTTTCACTTCTAGCCTAATGGAACCAAATTAAGTCCTGCCTGAAACTAAGTAAAAATATACTCACAGAACTGGCGTCAACATCACTGTGAATGGCAACTGTCTTGATGCCCATCTTCTTGCAAGTTTTAATAACCTAGTCAAAACACATCATCTGTTAACCGAGATCTATTTGCAAAGGAGCTTTAATCCATTTCAGAGAAAAATAAAAAATAATTCAAATTCTACTCACCCTACATGCAATTTCTCCTCTGTTAGCAATGAGAATTTTATCAAAAGTCTGGCAAGAGACAAAAAAGAAAATTGTTACAAGAGTAAAAAAAAAAAGATTTTTCCACAATTAACAATAAATGTATGTTTCTAGTAAACAATTACTCTCTAGAGTAATATTAAATACTATAAATAATATGTTCATTTACAACCAGAAATCAATTAAACTCATCTGGTGTTGACTGAGTTTTCTTTCCTGCCAGGTCCCACAGCCATTCAGCTCCAAATAAGCACACAGAGGTCTACATTAATTATAAACTGACTGGCCTATCAGTTCAGGCTTCTTATTAACTCTTATAACTTATATTAGCCCATAATACTTGTCTGTGTTAGCCACATGGCTTGGTACCTTTTTCAACAAGGCAGTCACATCTTGCTTCCTCTGTATCTGGATGACGACTGCAGACTGAATCTTTTCTCTTCCCGGAATTCTTGTTGCCCTGCCTATACTTCCTGCCTGGCCACCCCGCCTATACTTCCTGCTTGGCTACTGGCCAATCAGCATTTATTTAAAATNTATATTAGCCCATAATACTTGTCTGTGTTAGCCACATGGCTTGGTACCTTTTTCAACAAGGCAGTCACATCTTGCTTCCTCTGTATCTGGATGACGACTGCAGACTGAATCTTTTCTCTTCCCGGAATTCTTGTTGCCCTGCCTATACTTCCTGCCTGGCCACCCCGCCTATACTTCCTGCTTGGCTACTGGCCAATCAGCATTTATTTAAAATACAAGTGACAGGGTACAGACCATTGTCCCACAGCAATCTGGTAGGCTCTATCCCTATAATAACTTGGTTAAAGCATCAATTGACTAGGTTAAATTATTTAAATAACCAAACTATACTGGTTGCCACAGAGAAACATGCCTACTATATTACAAAGTTCTGGATTCAACTCTCAGCACTTGCTGTTTTTACAGAGGACCCAGCCTCAGTTCTCAGCACCCACATGACAGCTCCCAACCATCCACAACTCCAGTGCCAGGGGACCCAACACCCTTTTCTGACTTCCTTGGGCACCAGGCACAATGTGGCACAGATACATACATGCAGGTAAATACTCATACCCATAAAATAAAAACAAAATAGAGTGTATTCTTGTATCTTAGGGAGACACTGCTGTAGCCTACATTTGGACAGCTTAAAGTCTCAAACCTGGAAAAACTTCACAAGTCTGCATTTAACACACACGGCTTATTCTCCTAGGCAGCCTGAGACCATCCTTGCTGCTTAACTAGTAAACTCTTAACTTAATGAAACTGGAGCCAGTCACTCTTGATCACAGAATCTACTCACCCAGGCCCCATACTGTAAGGTCATCTACCTTCCGTTGTTCGAATGGTATGTATTTCCTAAGAAACGTGGCGCACTTGAAACAGTCAAGTTTTAACCAGCATGACACAGACTGCATCTGGTAGAAGTGTCAGCATCACTGCTGTTGGTTACAGGTTAAGCAACCGTTGGCACAAATATGTAGTATAAAGTATTATCAAATCATAAAGACACAGTAAAAGTGTCTGTTACTTCCTGTTCAACAGTGACTCTAAGTCAGTCTGGAGTTGCCCAGGATGGAAACCAACAATTCCACATGTTCTCCTACCCTGGATTCCCAGGAAGTAGAGCAAAGATCACGGAAGCACCTCCCACTGGAGCATGAGAGAGGGACAGAAGCCTAAAGGTAAGCATACCTCAAAGAGGGTTAGTGCTAGTGACTGCTAATGAAGAGATTAAACTCTCCCACTCTCACAACTGAATTTAGGGTTCAAGTCTCTGAGAAGGGCAAAGCAAGTGTCTCTCCCAACAAAGGGCTATTTATCCACACTGCCCTTCCATTCTGGGTCTAGGTAGAGAAACAAAGAAGGCCTAAGCCAGCCTCACAGTGTCTCCAGGACAAATCCAGCAGCCCCCTTCTGAGTCATGTCCGGACTTGCCCAAGCTTGTGCAAGCATGTCTCAAAATGATAAAGACTAAAGCTCAACCAATTAAAAATATACTAATGTAACTGCTGCTGGCTTAACTAATTACGTATGAGATGACCTGACTGTCCCTCGCTGTGCCTAAAAGGAGCCTGCACACTCATCTCGGGGTTGTCACCATTTTGCATAGGTGAACGGCCCTGCATATGCTGAGATATTAATAAACTTTGCTTTTACATACTATTTGAGTCTGGGGTCTCCTTCAGCATTTCCTCAGGCCCTTACAATACTCATTCCTACAGCACTCATGCCAAACTATCTAAGCAGTAAGAAAAATGTGTGAAAATCAATATTTGCATTTGGCAGGTCTTCTGTACTCATAAACTGTACAAATTCAATATAGATCATCACATCAGTCTTCCAGCCATAAATTTTCTTTTAAATAAATTATACACATAGATGCCTCAAAAACTTTTTTAAATTTATGTATTTTATGTGTATGAATGTTTTCTCTGAGTGCATATGTATGTACACGCATGTGTGGGACTGGTACCTGTAGAGGTCAGAGGAGAGTTTCAGATCCCCTGCAAGTGGAGTCACAGATGGTTCTGGGATGTGGAGAACTGAACCTGGGTCCTGTGCAATAGCAACAGGTGCTCCAGGCCCTCAGAAATTCTAAAGCACTGAAGATACACCCTGGTCCCTGCCCCAGAGGCAGTCTTCTTCCAGAATGTACCACACAGGAGTAAGCTAACGCTGACCTCCCCCTCTGCCAACAATCAGCACCAACTGATAAGCAGCACAGCACAAAAACGGCCAACAGGGCTAGGTATTAGGCTGAAGCTGTGTCCAGGACACCGGGTACAGCAGTGGCAGCATGACTAGGGAGTACAAAGGCAGGCACAGGAAAGAAAAAGAGTCGCCCCAAAAAGCTAGAAGGGATTTTTAGTTTGGCCTATGCATTTGATAAAATAGGGGGCTTTATGAGACTAAAACACCAGCTAAGGAAAGGACACAATGCCATTTAAGGAGCAAAGACGTTATATGTAGAGGACCACAGCGAAAGCAGTACTCTGAAGAGAAAGACCAACACACAACTAAAATCCAGGAGCCTGAAGACAGAGGGGCTTCTGGGGACCTGAAGAGGGGGGACAACTGTGGGCTGCTCTGTAGCTGCACTAGGAACGGCACAAAGTTTCCCAAAGGTTTTGTTTGTTTGTATTATTTTTTGTTTATTTTTTTATTTTGGTTTTGGTTTATCGAGACAGGGTTTCTCTGTGTAACAGCCCTGGCTGTCCTGGGTCCTGGAACTCACTCTGTAGACCAGGCTGGCCTCAAACTCACAAAGATCCACCTCCGACTACCTCCCGAGTGCTGGGATAAAGGTGCGCACCACCACCGCCCAGCTCCGAAGCTCTTCTTAATCCTCCTCTATTCCTTCCTTCTTTCCTTCTGTTCTTTGGGCTTCACCAATTGCTTCCAGGACTCTAGGCCACCACTGCACATCTCTTCATTCAGAGACCATGAGAAGGAAGGAGCTTGTCAAGTCTCCTGAGTACTCCATGAGAAATGAAAGCAGCGCTCTAGACAGCATCAGCCACTGGATGCGTCTGAGCAGCCGCACAGCATGCTGGGCAACGGGAACTAGTGGGAAGGCCCGAATCCTACACAACATTAATGTCAGAGAACACTGTGACTGCCGTGAGTATGACAATGCAGGCGCTCTAGGTTGCGCCATAAATGCCACCTGAGGTCAAGCCTGTAAAGACTCCCTCACATGGTGCTGGCCCACACTAACTTGGGGCCACTCAAACTTCCTGCTCTCATCCATTTAAAACTTAAATCTTTGTAGGGACAAGCAGGGGCTGCACACGCCTGTAATTCCACCTCTGAGAAGGGTAAGGAAAGAGGATCTTGCGTCTGAGGCCACCCCGGGCTACATGATCAGGACCACATCTCAAACAAGGACAAACACTTGACTGTGCATGCTTATACAAATAGACGCATTCTTATTAATAAATAAATTTCTCCTACCTTAATTTTGGCCTGATATGAGTCCCTAATACAATGATGAGTAAGGAAGAAATCGGAGCTAGGAGGAAGGCTCAGTTGGTAAAGCATCACGTGCAAACTTTAAGACCTGAGTTCAAATCTCTTAACACCCACAAAAATGCCTGGGTGTGGCCACTCGGGTGCCCACAACACCAGCACAGTGAAAAGTAGAAACAGGCTTGGCCACTTAGTGCCCTGAAGACCAGCACAGTGAGAGGCGGAGGTCCCTGGGGCTTACTGCAGGCCTAATTGCGGATTCAGTGAGAGACCGTCTCAAGGGAGTTAAGTCAGCGAAGATAAAGTGGGACACCAGGTGTCCTCCTCTGACCTCCGCAGGGACATGCACACACATGTAAAAGAAGAAAAGGAAAAGGAAGCCTGTGATACTTCAGCAGTACAACAAATAATTACAATATCAATAAAATTCAATCCATCCACTGAACACCATGCAGCAACAAGAAAGTAAAACCATCCTAACTTAGCTCTTGAGAGTGTTTATAAAATACTCACTTTTTCTTGAGGGTCATGTCCCGCAGAACTCAGGCTTCGCGACACCACTAGGCACTGCTGTGAACAGACAGGAGCACGCTATTAAAAATAGAAAAAAGTGAAAGCAATTAAATTCTTGTGGGTTTTACCTTTTTTCAGAGTACTTCTTCAAGTTTGCTTCTACCTAAGATTTTCAGTCTGTATATGCAATGCTAAGAATATGACTTGGTTATCGATCAAAGGGAAACCATAACTGTAGACTTGTCCCTTTGACATGTGAGAGGAACCAAAGGTGTGAGGAGAAGGAAACATGAAAACAGGGGTGAGGGCAGAGGGAGGAACACACACCAGGGGGGGTGACCCACCAGAGAGGGGGGTGACTCACCAGAGGGGGGTGACCCATCAGAGAGGGGGTGACCCACCAGAGAGGGGGTGACCCATCAAAGAGGTGGGTGACCCATGGGGGGGGTGACCCACCAGAGAGGGGGATGATCCACCAGAGAGGAGGATGACCCATCAGAGGGGGGATGATCCACCAGAGAGGGGGGTGATCCACCAGAGAGGGGGGTGACCCATCAGAGGGGGGATGATCCACCAGAGAGGGGGATGATCCACCAGAGAGGGGGGTGACTCACCAGAGGGGGGTGACCCATCAGAGGGGGTTAACCCACTAGGGGGGGGTGACCCATCAGAGGGGGTTAACCCACGAGAAGGGGGGTGACCCATCACAGGGGGGTGACCCACCAGAGAGGGGGGTGACCCACCAGAGGGGGGTGACCCACCAGAGGGGGGGTGGCCCATCAGAGGAGGGGGTGACCCATCAGAGGCAGCCTCTGAATGGTGTAACAGGTGTGTGTTTTAGAGGAAGAGCACCCAGCTAATATTCTCAAGGGCCTGTGTACTGTGGCTTTAAGGCGCTTTGATTTCTCAATTCTAACAGTGACTAGTAACCAAAAAAAAGTTCCTTTTTTATTTGCTGAGTCATTACTTTTTTCTAGCACACAGGGATTTGATGGATAAAAATCTGAAAATAATGAAGTTCACTTCTAGTGTATTTTAACTATTTATGGAGAAAGTATATCTTAATGCCTTAAGACATCAAGAAAATAATAAAAATTGTAACACATATGAGATGGGATCTGACTATGTCTCTGACTGGATGTACTTATTGTTGATTTGGGTTTGGTTTTTGGTTTTTACTTGAGAAAGGGGCTCACTGTGCAGCCCTGGCTGGCCTGAAACTCAATATGTAGACCAGGCTGGTCACTAACTCTCAGAGATCAGCCTGTCTCTACCTCATGAGTACTAAAATTAAAGATAAACACTAAAATGAACAAAAAATGAAAATAAGAAAAATTAATTAAGCACCAAAAAAGGTGGCCACTATCACATCCAGCTGAATGTCCTTAACTAATCTTGCACAGCTGTCTTTCACATGTCTGTGTGTCATTTCATGCTCTTTTTTTTCCCAAGCCTTGATCTTTATTTAAAAAGCTGCACATTTATTTCGCTTTCTGACTCTGCGCTTGTGCCTTCAACACTTTCACAACAATTTTCTGCTCCTCAATAAGGAAAGCCCGCTTGTTCCTGTCATGGACACACTTGGCACACATGGAGCCACCATAGGCCTGGCTGACATGCTTCTTTGTCTTAGACAATCTCATGAGGACTTTTGGTCTCACAGNGCCTTCAACACTTTCACAACAATTTTCTGCTCCTCAATAAGGAAAGCCCGCTTGTTCCTGTCATGGACACACTTGGCACACATGGAGCCACCATAGGCCTGGCTGACATGCTTCTTTGTCTTAGACAATCTCATGAGGACTTTTGGTCTCACAGCACGAACCCCTCGAAGTCGTCCTGGGCACACACCGCATGCTGATTTAGGTGCTTTTACAACCTTCTTGGTGTAAAGGTAAACAATCCTGTTGGCAGGGGTTCGAGACAGCCTAGTTTTGTTGGAGGCTGTGTTGTAGGAAAGCCTACGACGGTATGTCAGACGCTGGACCATCCTGAGTGCCTCTAAGCACTGTCCCCGGAAGAGGATTTCATGCTCTCTTTATGGGTCTACTTAAATTCTACATCCATTATTCAAGTTGGCATTTCTTTTTTTGTTTGTTTTGTTTCTCTATGTAGCCCTGTGATACAGAAATGATGGGGGAAAGGGGTAAATTAGTAAACTGACTTTAATCCAAACAACTGTTAATTTTAAAGTATTTTACATTGGTATGAATTTTAGCTTATTGATACAAATTTAAAGTTATTTCTGTTATGCTGTATATATGTTTCTACTCTTGTTTAGGATATTGTGCTTATACAACTTATTTAAAATGCAATATATAACTAAGAAATACAGATTAATAGTCATCTATAATAGTAAACTTAGTCCTGTTAGTTAGGTTTCGAAGGTCATACAGAGATATAATTCAGATAGATAGGCAACCTTCAAACACTTCAAAAACTTACAGAATATGGCATTCAAAATGTTTTAAGAACTTAGACTTTTCTTGACAGTGAGACATGACTGTTACTGGTAGCACCAATTACTTCAAAGAGGATGATGGGCAGCAAAGAAACTTCATATGGAGTTTGTTTTCTTTATGACAAAAGCTACCCATGTGGGCAAAGAAACTGCCCTTACCTCAACTGCTGACAGTTACTGTCCAAACTGGACCAGCAGAGCACAAGAAAGGTGACTGCAGAACTTTGCCAAGACAGATAGGGCAGCCCTTCAAACTTTCCTGCTTCACAGGAAAGTTGATCAGATATGCTAGGCCTGTTGACCAAAGATAGATGCCCAATAATTGCACTTGAACTTTGTCCAAGCAGCTTGAGGTGCCTATCATAAGCTAATGTTTCACCCCCTCTCCCTCTGAGGACTTTTGTTTTATTTTGTTTCTTTTTTTTTGAGACAGGGTTTCTCCCTTTAGCTTTGAAGCCTGTCCTGGAACTCACTCTGTAGGCCAAGCTGGCCTCAAACTCTCTCAGAGATCCCCCTGCTTTTGTCTCCCAAATGTTGGGATTAAAGGCATATGACACCACTGCCTGACCACTTCTGTGGTCTTTGACAGAGTTGAAGACCTGATAGTCATAGTTAGTTTTTCTTAGTTATGAGTTTATTAATGAAAGCCTTTACACTACCAAGAAAAGAATGAAATGGGAAGGGGAATGAAGCTGACTGTATTTTGTCCACATCCCATTACAGAACAAGACCACATTTCATTTTCCTTCTGCATTACCGCAAATTCTATATGCCAAAAAGCTGAATCCTACCAGTTTCTAATTTTTCAAAGGTCAGAGGGGCTAGAAAACTTTATTTTTAATTTAAATATTAAAAACAATGGCATCTTCCACACTGAAGTTAGAGCTTTATTGAAAGTGATGATTTGGGTGGAAAGGGGGTGATGTACCAAGAGGTCCCCTGATCCCCTCCATGTTCAGATAAAAATTCAGCCATTAAACTTTCAAATAGTAAATATTTTTTAATGGAAAATAAGTTTTCAGCGTGCGCTCTTCTGGCCATTCATACGGCTTGTCTGTGAGTCTTTGGGGCCTGAATTCTGTGTTCAGAGGGAGGCTGCAGCGCTAGGATGAAGCGTGTGAGATTTTTGATGAAATTGAGTCATGAAACCGTAACCAATGAATTGAAGAATGGAACACAAGTCCATGGAACAATCACAGGTGTAGATGTTAGCATGAATACACATCTTAAAGCTGTGAAAATGACCCTGAAGAACAGAGAACCTGTACAGTTGGAAACATTGAGTATTCGAGGAAACAACATTCGATACTTTATTCTACCAGACAGCTTACCTC
>LOJH01018780.1:1262-13396 GCA_001685095.1 Ellobius talpinus | reverse complement strand
TCTCTCTCTCTCTCTCACACACACACACACACACACACACACACACACACACGTAGAAGATTCTTTGCACTGAGTGTCTGTTTCTTTGTTGCTTTTATCATTAACTTGTTTCATTCACTAATAGAAAAAGCTCCATTTGATGTTCATATCTCATCCCTCTTGACTTAGGCCTACGTGATTACAAAATTCAATTGAATTAACACAGTTCCAAGAATGTGTTAAGCTTTGCTGCTCTTCACAAAATTCATGACTTCCAGTTCTACCTCTGTAAATGATAGCTCTGAATCTTGAAAGAGGAACGAGGCTGTATTTATTATATATAGGTGATGCATGAAACACCATTTTCAGGGTGCTTATGTCCACTTAACCATGTATCATCCATTTAGTGCTCACAAAGCATTCTGGCCAATGAGGCAGATACAGTGTCAATGAGTGGCTTTTGCTAAGCGGTGATACAATTAAGAATTAAAAGGAGCACATAGTGTAAGGGTGGTAGATAGACTCAACAAAGGGGTGGGATGGGACCTGGCAAAGGTGCAATTTAAAAGCAGCTACATAGGAAGGTAGGGCAATAATAGCACAGTGAGTGCGTATAGCTTTGGTCGAGGAGTAGTGATCCTAAATTGGTGAAGGGTTAGAGTCTGGATGCTTGAAATGCTTTTGAAGCTGCAGGCTAGCTGACGGGTTTACAGTCCTCTTGTAGGATGCATGTCCTCTGTGAAGACTGCAAGTTTAGAGCCGTAAAACCTTGTTCCAAGTCCAGACACTAATACTCCTTTTCCATAGAAGCAAGGTAGTCAGAACCTTCAGTGTTAAGTTACCTCCTACATGAATTTTAAAAAATAATCAGGATATTTCAGAGGTATCCATACCTCAAAAGAGATTATGAATTAGCAAGTAAACTCATAGGGACTCACAGAGATTAAACCAACAACCAGGAAGCCTGCATGGGACTGCCCAAGGCCCTCTCCAAAAATGTTCTTGTTGTTGGTTGCTTTTCACGCTTATTCTTTGCTCTTTTGTCTTTGGAGGGGCTGCCACCCAACTCCCAAATAAAACACAGCGAGGTGTGTTCTCACTTATAGATGCCTGGCTTTAGCTTGCCTTGTTTCTAGCCAGCTTTTCTTCCCATCCTTCTTTTTGTTTCTGGGCTTTTATCTTTCTCTGTTTCTGTATACCTTTCTCTGTATACCTTCTTTCTCTGTGGCTTGCTGTGTAACTGGGTGGCTAGACCCAGATGGTATCCTCTCCTTACCTAAGCTTGCTCCTTCTTCTCTCCTCCCAGATTTCTCTCTGCCTGACAGCCCTGCCTATACTTTCTCCTGCCTTGTTATTGGCCATTCAGCTCTTTATTTAGACCTTCAAGAGTTTTAAACAGGCAAGAATCACAGCTTCACAGAGTTAAACAATTGCAACATAAAAGAATGCAACATATCTTTGCATCATTCAAACAAATGTTCCACAGCATAGACAAATATAATATATTTTAAAATAATATTCCACGACATGGTCTTCTTGTGGGACTCCTAACAGTGGGATCAGGGGTTGTCTCTGACTCTGTTAACTGCTTTTGGAACTCTTCCCCGCTACTGGGTTGCCCAATCCAGCCTTAATAGGAAAGCAGGTGGCTAGTCTTAAAGCAACTTGATCTGCTATGGCTGGTTGATATACATTGGAGGGCTGCCCTTTTCTAAAGAGAAAGGAGGAGTGGGTGGGGTTAGGGAACAGCAGAGGCAGGGAGAATGAATTTGAGGAAAGGAGGGGAAACAGTGACCAAAAAGAATAAAGAAGAAGAAATAAGAGAAAAAAGTACCTTAATATCCATTTATGTCTAATAAGCAACACCTAGCATTTATGGAGTCATTAGTAACACCAGGTACTCTACGAGTGTTTCATGTATAATACATCCTCAAACTTTGCAAGGAAAAGCTGGAAATTATCTCCTATTCATGAGAAGTCAAGGTTTCAGAATTTTAATTAACCTGTCTGAGACTCTGTAAATTGTATGTGATAGAACCACAGGCAGCTAGCACCCTGCACACTGTACACAGAGTTGAAGTGCCAGTGGCTTGAACAGACAGGGGTGATTTTTTTCCTCCAGTGATTATTTCTATAAATATTCCATATGGCACACACAAAATTTTGGCTAAATTTCAACAGTTGCCAGCAAAAGAGAATACTTTATGCTGAGAGTTGTTGGCCCTGGACAAACAAAACTGTAAGTATTTCATCTTACTCCTTCTGTCAGCACATATAGTAGCAATCTTAATACTCCCAAGATGAAGGACAAGTGATATCTTTATGGCTTGTATGCACGGATGTGTACGTACACAGGTGCACACCTATTTAGATGTATATATGTAATTATACATATTCCTTAGGTCCCTAATCAATTTATGTTACAATTTTAGATAGGTGAATTATTCATAGTCCATACCACAACTGTGTACCAATAAATCGTATTCTACAAAAAAATAGTTTCATTTCAAGAAAATTTACTTGTTTTTAATTTAAAGATAAATGTTTGCTTGTTTGCTTGTGGCAAAGCAGATTAAAAGCTGTGCCTATCACAATCCTTTGCATGTCAGTAGCTATTGTCTTAGAACTGTGAGGACTTTCTGATAGTGTTTAGAAATGAGCAAACATTGGAACAGGGGAGAAAGCAAAGTTGTTCCAGAATTCATAGAAATTCTCATTATATCAAAATGCAAGCATCGCTAATGAAGAAACCTGCAATAATCCTAGAAGAAAAGAAACAACATGGGGAATTGAACAGACACTATTATTTCATCATTTCCAACACAGAAAATGTTATCAGCCACACATGAATTGTGTGTGTTTTATGTGTAAACCAAACAAAACTATGGGGACATCATTTTTGAACATTTTATAATATGGATAATTTTAATAAGTTTGCAAACCAGCAGCAATAAAGTTATTTCCTTTCATTTCACGACTAGCATTATAAAGGCACATGCTGATGAAAATAACGATTTGTACATTCTTATGTCATCTAGCCAGAAGATAACATGTCTGTAAGATCCCATAGTTCTTACTGACCCCCACATGTTGGATAATCTACTACAAAAGCAGGGCTGCTCTGAGTAATAGCCCTCAAGGTTATCCCAGATGTTGAATAAACTCATGGAAGGAAGGCATGGATACTCTGTCTCCAAATCTGATGCACAGAATAAAACCTCAAGCCAGGTCACAGAAAGACATGACGACAGCCCCAAAGAAACAATCTCAGGTCGTATTTTCCTTTTGTAAAACTTTTCTACAAAATATTTTATTTTTTAAGATTTATTTTTATCTTGGGGTATGTGTGTGAGAGAGTGTGTTTGCTATATGTGATGTGTTCAGACACCCATGGGTGTCCTGAAAGGGCATGGGATCCTTTGGAGCTGGAGTTAAAAGTTATGAGCTTCTCAACAAGAATGCTGAGCACCAAACTTGGGTCCTTTGGAAGAATAGCTAGCAATTTATTTCGATTCACTGAGCCATTTCTTGAGTCCCAAATTTCCTAAATTAGGATGTTTTTCAAATTTAAACAGACTAGCAGGCATTGGTATACCTATTGAAATATTCGGCATTATGCTCCTTTCTCAATCAAATAAAATATTTTATGATTCAAAGCCATTCTGGGAAAGTATTATTGTTTAGTTATATTGATTTTCTTTGTAGATTCCTGCTGAAAATCATAAAAGTGAGGACATAGAAAATAAATAATTTATGAAGCATTGTGTCCAAATATGCTGGGCATGACAGAGTTGCTGTAAATTTCAAGATATTTGCAGAGAAAGAGAATGTAAGTACCAATAAAATAAGAGTCATGTCCTAGAGAAACAAAGGCAGCTTCTTACTGTAAATCAAGTTAGGTCAATGACTAATGTGGAGCGGAAGAGATGAAAAAGACCATAAGCCCTAGGGATGGAAGATACTTTGGATGCCTCAGAGAGGGCTGGAGACATCAAGAGAATGACAGGCTGTGTAATGCCATCCAAGATTTTAATCTTAGCTGATTCATAACAAAACCACTTATACCAGCCAGAATTACACACTGGCCATTAAGAGTCTCATCTCCATAAATTTATGCCTGTGTGTAATCCCTTCTTCTTGAATATGGGCATGACCCTGTGACTTGCAAATGTGTGTATCTGTTAATGAGGATTTTATTATGCTATTGCACCACACATGGTTTTAATACATGCCTTACTAGAATCACTCCTCTCTTAGTTAGGGTCTTTATTGCTGTGAAGAGCCACCATGAACATATAAATCTTAAAAATCTCCATTAGAGTTAACACTAACAATCACAAGACAGAGTCTAAACTAGATTTGACTTTTCTTCTTCCAGTGGAATTAATCCAAAACTCCTTTCTTTAGACTTAGGCAGATTTTAGGACAAGGGCAAAAAGCAGCCCCATTCTTCATCAAAATATCACAAGACAGGTCTCTAGGCCACATGCTAACATTCTTCTCCTTTGAAACCTCTTGATCCAGGGACCCACAGTTCAAATCATACTCAGCACCACTGTCTTCCATGTTCATACTAGGATGGTCCAATATGCAACACTTAAAGTGTTCAATTGCTCTTCTAATCCACAGTCACAAGGCACATTTTCATTCAAATAAAAGCATAGTCCAGGCCTGTCACAGCAATATACCAGTCCCTGGTACCTACATCTGTCTTAATTAGGGTTTCTATTGCTGTGAAGATACACCATGATCACAGCAGTTCTTATAAAGGACAACATATAATTGGGGTTGCTTACATTTTTAGAGGTTTAGATCATTATCATCACAGTGCAACATGGTAGACTGCAGGCAGACACGATGCTGGAGGAGGAGCTGAGGGTTCTATATCTTGACCCACAGGCAACAGGAAGTGGTCTGAGTGTCACACTGAGTGAAGCTTGAGCAAAGGAGAGCTCAAAGCTCAACCTCACAGTGACTGCTTCCTCCCACAAGACCACACATACTTCAACAAAGCCACACCTAATAGTGCTATGAGCTTATAGGGACAGTTACATTGAAGCCTGCAGAACCTTTGTTCTCTTCCTACTTTCCTAATTTCTTGTAAGGAGACAAGAAATTCTGTTAGAGAAATTCAGATGGCATGACAGTGGATAAGATATGTCAAAGCTGAGGCGAAAGTTGGAGCAGTGCAGAAGTTGCCACTCCTCCAGTCTGTACCAAATGACCATGTACACAGAAAGAGGGGAGCCATTCCTTCCTCAGTCAAACCTCCAGGTGAGATCTCTGATCTGACATGCATGTTGTCTACAGCAATAGGAGGCCCTAAAGAGAGGCACTAGGTGAGGTAGGTGTGACTAGACTCCCAACCTACAGAAACACAGAATAATAAATATGAAGTTCACGTCATTGTTGATGCACAGTAGAGGGTAAGCAGTGCTATGGGTGACGATAATGAAGAGCAAATGGGCCTTCAAAGGTCCTCCAAAAATGGAGAGAGCTGATTTCCACTTGCTCTGCCGGCAACTTCAAAAGGAATAAGCTCCAAGAAATAAATTTTCATGGAGAGAAGCAAAAAAATCTGTTGCCACTGGCTGGATTACAGACAGACTAGCTTATGCTGAAAAATCTTCTAATAAAGTATGCACAAGTTTCTAACATTAGTAGATAGCATAGGATATGAAAAATTAGTACATGATACCTTTAGTAGAAGCTTTTCTTTTTATTAAAAAAAGACTTATTTTTTATTTGTATGTATGTCTCTGTGTGTGTGAGTGTGTGTGTGTGTGTTTACATGTATGTGGGTACTGGAGGAAGCAAGAAGAGGTTACTGAAACCTTTGTACCTGGAGTTACAGGTTCTTGTGAGCTAGTCCTTTAGCAGAAATCTCTCCATATTTAATAATGTGAAGCCCCAGATTTTCTTTGTTACAAAAGAAACAACCTGATTAAAAGATCTACACCACGTGCAAGGGAGATCTACCTAGCAAGCGAGTTCAGGCTGGGATTGTCTGGCAAGGTTCCTAGTTCAAAGCCACAGGAAGTAAGAACATAACTGTAGATAAGAGTGCATTTTAACCTAAACACAATGGACAGAATATAGCACCAAGAAAGCTGGTTTTAATAGTGATAATGCCAGGGTGATAATTTGACCGGCTTTACATAGAAGAAAGTCACAGTTGAAAAATTAAGAACCATATGATTTTGAAATACTGTCATGTGCTTAGCAAGTACTGATAAATTTAAAAGTCAAAAATAGGTGGAATATGAAGATTCTGGGCATATATATGCTAACAGTTGACATCTTTCTTTGAAATAGAAGTGTGATGTATTTGTCAAATTTTATAATTTACCAAATTATAAGATCTGTGTGCTTATTTTTCTCTGTAGATACTCCAAATTCATGAGTTATTTTTTCACTTTGCATACATACACTGACATGTGAACTCTTTGATTCAGAGCTCTAAGGTTTTGCCAAGACAATATGCCCTGTATATTTCACATTCAATATACTTCAAGATTCTTTAAGGCAGTGGTCTCAATCTGTGGATCACAACCTTTTTGGCAAACCTCTATCTCCAAACGTGTTTACTATGATTCATAACAGTAGCAAAATTACGTTATGAATTAGCAACAAAAATAATTTTGTGGTTGGGGGTGACCACAACATAAGGAACTGTGTTAAAATGTTGCAGCAATAGGAAGGCTGAGAACCACTGTTGTAAACAGCCTTTTCAATTCACCCCATTCCTACAGTTTTATATCCCCGCACGTTATCTTTTTCCACTCCTACATTTTCTCTTTCCCACGTATAACATAAGTGTACCAGTGGGGCTTGATTACTTCAACTCAGTGAGTGCAGTGTCTTTATATTCCACTCATGTGCCAAGAATAGAGCGTGGTCCCTTGCTGAGGTGAATGGCAGTCAACCATACAGATGTGCCACAGTTGAAGTGTCTCCTGACTTAGGGCATAGAGAAAGTTATTTGCCTTATAATAATGCTTAAAGGCTTCAGACAACATAAGTTTGCTGCCTACTGTTTACAGAAATCAGAGATTCAACATGGCTCTCACAGGGAATATGCATATTGTATTTGTAGCCCATTCCAGCTCCCAGAGGCCTCTTGTATTCTGTCTTGTGACTCTATTCTTTCATCTTCAGCTTAATGTCTGACTGAGCTGACCCACTCTGTCTCTTTCCCATCCTTCTCTACTGGGAAGGATGTGTCAGAGTGGGTCTGGTTCAACCTGGACAGTGCCACTCACATCCCTCTCCTAACATGAATCCTGGATATTTTATCCACTGCTGAAGCACACTTTGCTGCTCTGCAAACCTGTAGCAGTAAGATCTTTACCTGGTTTTATGACTATATCCTCCTTGTCCCAAAGGTGCAATTAATGAGGCATGTACTCAATCAACAATCAGTGAACCAATAAATACAACTGGTTTGAATCTTTACTAGTGACTTCAGAAATGTGAACTGGTTCCAAATTGCAGTTCAGAGGAAATATTCTTTCAAAGTCTCTTTTCTCCAAAAAACACCTTACAAAGCCAGTTGCTGTCTAACCCTTATTTGCCTTTAATTCCTCAAGCAAGCACCATTTCCTATCTCGCCTCCCATAGGGAGCAGTAGATAGGGCTCTGGTCTTTTGTTCTTCCTCCATTCTTTCTATAAACTGTTCTCGTTGTGTCCAATCTTTTTCTTATATATCTTCCATCAAGTGAAAGACTGGGAAAAGAAGCCGTCTTAATTTAAAGGGAAGAGAGGTGTGTGGATGAAATGTGGTTATCGTCGTTTGTCTCAAAGCAGAAACGGTGCAGGGGGAAGAACAATGTCAGATGCCATCCCCGTGCCGTATGAGAGATAACCTAGTTAGAGAGTGTTGTTAGGTAAAGACACTCGGGTCTGTTAGGCCATGTACACAAAGCAGGACAGGCAGGAAGACTGCAGGAAATGTTTCGCTAGGCAAGACATAAGCTTGCAATAAATATTAATGTAATAAATGATGAAAATAAACCCAATCAGCAAACAGGAGAGAAACCAAGAAACAGGAGATTTACATCACCAAGAGCTATAGGCGACTCCAGTAATGAAATTGCCTGATACAAAAAGATGCAATTTGTCTGTTAAATATGACTGAAAAAGGAATAAATAAAATAAACCAGGAGGTAAGAAGTCAAGTTAACAAACTGGGGGAAAAAAGAATATTTGAAAGAAAAATCGACCAGTAAAAACATGAAAAAATGCAATCAAGCAGGATGCAGATAAGGAGAAATTTATTAACCAGAATAGAAATTAGCTAAAACACAGAAAAAAAATATTTCAAGTTGCAGTGCAGACTTAGAGACTGAGAAAGAAAGGGAGGCAAAGCGATAGGAAAATAAAGAGATGTTGTTAAAGTGTAGCTGTGTGTGAAAGGGGAACAGAGAGATGCAGGGAGCGCATCAGGAAAGATATTGGTTTGTGTTTCTCCAGATCAGCGCATGCATGGCCAACATTGTAATCCCATGTCACTCAGATAGACCAACTAAACAGTTTCATGTTTAGATCTGTGTGTGTGTATGCATGTGTGTGTATGTGTGTGTATGCATGTATGTGTGTATGTGTGCACGTGTGTGTGTATACGTGTGTGTGTATGTGTGCATGTGTGTGTGTTTAGGCATGTATTTGTGTATGTGCGCGCGTGTGTGTGTGTGTGTGTGTCTCCACTCCTCCAGACCTTCTAGACCCATCCTTGCCCTCCCTGTCTTTCCCTCTCCATACCTTTGGACATCTGTCAGCCTTTCTCTTTCTCAAACTTTATTCAAGATTTTAGACCAAGGTCATAAAACTCCCAATTAATTGACATTAAAACATGTGTGGCCAAGGCTATGCTAGTAATTTTATCATGCTCTCACCATAAAGTACATACTGTGGATTGGTCAACAAATGTTATTCAACTCTTCAAAATCATGGGGGAAGCTTGGTATGCTGTCACACATCTGTAATCCCAGCATCCATGAGGCTGACACAGGACCATGTCAAGCTCAAGGCCAGTTTGGGCTACACAGTGAGAATGTGATAAGTAATAATTAATCAAGCAAAGTATAAAATCAGAGTAAATAATAGCACATAGGAACAGTGGAAGCACAAGTAACAGATAGGATATGCTCTGTCTATAGTGTTTCACTAGTATCTGAACACCAGGTTATGATTGCCAAATTGCAATAAAAAATCACAGATTGACTAAAGTTTTGCATAAATAATACATTTATTATAGGGTTAAGACAATATGGCTGTTGGTCATGTTCTCTTTCAGAAAGGCAAAGTGAAATAAATTTTTACATATATGCTTCTTTAAAGTGTCTTACCTAACTTTACCTTATATCTAGACAGGTCATAGGTCCTAGAGGAGAACCTACTACAGTCATTTTGATATTAAACTGACTCTTAATGACTTCCTGTCTCAATCCTTATCACAGAAGCTCCTTCTAGAAGAAAATAGTAATTAACACTGAGGTCTAACACTTGATTTCATGATTTTTCACAAAAATCATTTAATATAATAAATTAATAAGAATACAAATATCTATGTCTGCAAGATAATGATATCAAAGTATATTCCTGAGTACCGCTCCACAGTCTCCCGCTGTAGAGGGTCTGCTGTGACAGGTTTCTCACATTTGTCCTCACAGTACCAAGAGATTGACATTTTCTCTATGGAATAATTTTAAAATTTTCCTTTGGGAACTTAAAATGGATTTTATATTAAATATTTCCTGTGAGTCTGCCCTCTACCTACCTAATTAATGACAATTTGAGCTACTAATATCTTGGAAGTTCTTTTTCCTTCAAAACACAGTGTGAATTTATACATTTTATACAGGATCCTGAAACAGCAGGTAATGTCCATGTATCTGAAGGTTCTGTTTTAGTAACTATAGTTTCACGACTCCTTCTTGAGTTTGCATTTTAGAAATGTACTCAAAACTCCCCTCTTTACTAGTATTATATTAAAGTCATTTATATTTTCATAGTCTATTTTTCATTTAATGCTGAAGCTTTTTATATAGTCATTGTCTTGTATAAAAGTCTCATATATCTCAGAATTCCATCCTGTTTTAATTGATTACTGTTTAACAGCTAAGGTTTTTAAAGTAAGCTCTGTCCTCTCTGGGTTCTATGTTCCCCACAATTTTAGATTTACTTTTGTCTTTTTCTCAAATTTCATGAAAGAGATGGCATTTTAAAAATTCAGATAGAAAAACCTGCACGTAGAGTTTGGTTTGTATTTTAGTTTTCATTTATTAAGCCTGGGAAAGGGTATATTATCTCACCTCTCCATCCCATTGTGTTTGCTTCTCACTGGCACCTCGGGCATCTCCCAGAAGCCCTCACCTCCACCTTGACACCACCTTAAACCAAAGTAACCTTACATTCTCCCATGGGATAGCACAGCTTTTCCTGTTCATGTTGTTTGTATTGCTTTTATTGCGCTAACGGTATGTTCTGACACACGATTTAGCTGTCCTAACTTCTTCAGCATTTCAAGTAACTGTCTAGAGTGGATTTGCTTATCTTTTCTGAAGATTTTCTTGCCTGAGGATATATTCATTTCACCCTCATATTTTAAGTACATCCTGTATGAATATTAATTTTGGTGATCCCATAGAAAATAACATTCTCCTCGTGTTCCATGTGCATGACGGCTGGAGAGGTGACCTACAGCAGTGTTTCTCTTCTTTCCCTTGAATAGGTGCCTTGCCTAGCTGCAAAACCATGGAGCTATGCTGTGCTTTTCACCTGCTTCCTGCCATTCATCATCCCACATCTGGATTTCTCTACTGCTGTCTTCTGGGTGACACTCTGCTTTTGTGACAGTTGAGAGTGATGAGGTGCAGAAATTTCCTGCCCTCAGAGTAAGCTTCTAAGTGCATAGAGGGCACCAGGAGAAGCCATAGCTCTGTGGCTGACTGGCAAATGTGGAGAGTGTGAAGAGAAAGCACAGAGGATACTTAAGAAGAGCATCAGCAATGGGACTGACAAAGGGAGCTCATGCAAGGCATCCTCGGTTGGAGTTCTACTGGGTCAAATGCCCATGCATGGGAGAATAAACAGAGATTGATTATAAGGTCTTATTATTAAATACTGCAAAGTCACACTAAGGAATAAACTTTCTTTTAAGAAAATAACCAAAAAAACTACTACTTAGGACAGCAGTTCTCAACCTGTAGGTCCCAACCCATTTGGTAAACCTCTATCTCCAAGAAAACTTACATTATGAATCTTAACAGTAACAAAATTATAGTTATGGTGTATCAATGAAAAAATTTTATGGTTGGGGGAGGGTTAGCAGAACATGAAGAACTGTATTAAAGTGTCTCAGCACCTTCTTAACAATGAAATAAAAATCACATCTCAAAATTTGAATTCATTAGTATTCTTTTGCTACTGATTTGAGTCATGTTTGATAGTTTGTATTTCACTTAAACTCCAAAAGTAACTAATATTCCTGTTTACCTCATCATTTCGTAAAGAATGTGTGTTTTATACTGCCAGTCATGATAAAAATGTTATTTTAACACATTATAAAATTTATTCTGCCTTCTTAAAAATAATATTGAGTTTACCTGGACTTCAGTTTAATGATCCATTGTCCTTATATTAGTCTGACTTTTTTATTGTACAGAGACAACTGATATTTTGTTTTGCTTTTGTTTGTGTTTTTATTTATTTTTTTAAAACATTATCTTTTCTCATTTTACATGCCAAATACACTTCCCACTCCCTCCTCTCCTCCTGCTCCCTCCACCTTTCCTCCCTCCTACCCCTATTCCACCCCCATCCACTCCTTAGAGAGGGCAAGGCTTCCTGTTAGGAGTCAACAAAGTCTAGCACATTGCTTTGAGGCAGGACCAAGGCACCCCTCCCCCATATTTAGGTTGAGCAAGGTATTCATTCCTCCAGAGAGAATGGGTTCTAAAAAGCCAGAACAAGCAGTAAGGATAAATTCTGGTCTCACTGCCAGTAACCCCACAGTCTACCCTATCTATACAACTGTCACCCATATTTAGAGGGCCTAGTTTGGTCCTATGCTAGCCCTCACTGTCAGACCTTAGTTGGAAGGCTTCCATTAGCTCAGGTAAGCTATTTCCGTGGGTGTCCCCATCATGGTCTT
>LOJH01018778.1:10023-21575 GCA_001685095.1 Ellobius talpinus | reverse complement strand
ATAGATAGATAGATAGATAGATAGATAGATAGATAGATAGATAGATGTTTAATATCAAACAATAATCTAAAAGGGCTTAGACTTCATTTTAGGATTTTAAAACTAATAATGCTTTCTGATGGAGAGGTAACCAAAATATGAGATAAATTTTGGCATTAAAAATAGAAAAGGAAGACAAAATATCACTTAAATTTGAAGTACTTTTTTACTCATTTAAATTTTTACACATTTAAAGTAATAAATATTGACATTAAGAGAAAGACTAAAATGTGAAATCATACAAGATATTGTTTTAAAATGTAAATTAAAAATTAGAATCTGAGAAGACACTGAGATTTTAGTAAAAGAGAGAGAATGCCTCAGGAAAATAAGGATAAAATGCAGGAACACTTAATGTTGTAAGATAAATGACTCTGTGAGAACAGAAAGAGAAAGAGGATTAGAAGAAACAGTGAGTCATCCTGAGATCAGCAAAGACGTGGAAATGACTGATGTCTTCTCTGGAGGATTCAAACTTCCAATGATGATATCACTATGTGAGATTAATTATGTCTCGAAGATATAAACTTATATACAGGTGAGTCATGAGTATTTTCTGAAATTAGAAATGTAGTTATTGTATTAATCAGGTGTTTTGTTTCTTTGTTTTTTAAGGACTGATCTTATGTAGCTGTCCTGGGACTTACTATGTACACTAAACTGGCATATTCTCATAGCAATTTGCTTGACTCTGCTTCCCCAGGGCTGGGATTGAAGTTGTTTATCACCACACGTGGACTTGACCATATTCTTATGTTGAATGTATTACCAGAAAAATTTTCCAAATAAAGACAGCATTATATCTTTTCATCTGAGCATAACCAATAATTAAAAGCAAAAAGAATTACAAGACAGACATAGTTTGCTTACTCGGTATTATCTGTATTGTCAACCCTATATGATTTTTGTAGTTAAAATTCAAATTATAATACCATTATTGCTTTTCACTTGTTTTTGCTTATTAATAAAGGAATCATTTTATTACAATGAAGGCTTTTTTGATTTTTATTTTCTCAACAACTTAAGGAAAGCCTTAAACTGACAAATACTATAAATATTCTAGGTAATCAAATTTAATTAAAAATCCTATATTTAAATATATATATATATTTATTATATATACATATTTAAAATAATATATAAAACCCAGATCTTTATAAGTGTAGATATTGCTGTTGAAAGAAAAAGTATCTATTTTTATAACATTTATTTTGATTTTGGATGAACTAGAGTAATCCTGATAGCTATAATGTGACAAAAGACTGCTAATAAGCGCTTCTCTTTTTTCTGGGTAAGAAAATGTTGTGTTCAGAAGCTACAAACACAATGTGAAAAGTATACAACAACCTCCTGAGCACTAGGCTGTGTGCTTTTCAGAGAGAATAAACCTAGGCAAAGCGACAAAGGACTCCCACAATTCAAATCAAAATGACTTAAGAGGGTAGCTTTCATTCAGGTTTCAAATTCTCATTGTTTTAACTCTTCTTGATTAACCATAACTTTTGTTCTGCATAGTGAGCACTTTAGTTTAGAATATCATTAACCTGAAAGTTACAGAGCAAATACATTTAGAAATTTAAAAAAACATCCAAAACAGAAACAAAAACATCTTTAAATGGAAATAGATTTATTGACATTTTCAAAGCTGTAATTTTGTTTTAAAACATTACCCTAAATAACATTTTCAAATCATCAATATTGTGATTAAACCACTGTTAAAGCCCATCATCTTCTCACGAGATAGTTTATGTTCCTTTTAACGTATAATTTCAAATTATTTGTTTTTATTTAAAATTAAAGACTTAATTTATATTAAAATGAGCAAGTCTGATGGATATTTGGGAATGTGTTTTATTTCAACTGTTTTTTCCTTTTACACTATATCTTTTAAATATTATCAATTCTACTTCTTTTTATAAAAATTACTTAAAAGGCGCTATACATTTTAAATTTGAAACCTTATTATGAATTTGCCAACTAAAGTGTACACTGCAAAGAAGCATTAAAGAACAAAGTCCAGAAAAATTAAAAATCACTATCCAAACTGTGAAGCTATTTAGAGGAAGACTTTCATCTCAGGAGAAGCTCAGTAGTTTCCACTTCCTTCTACTTCTCTCATTAGAGTCACCCTGACTCTGAAGCTAGAACAGTCTAACATAACAAAATATCCTCTTGAAAACAAAGTAGTCTCAACCTAGAATATCTCAAGTGTGTGCCTGTACACACATTGTGTGTGTCATGTTCAGTATGCTTCATGATCTATTCTGCTACCTTTTTTTAGTTACAGTTATGAATGACTGTTACTTTTTGAAGACCTATCTTTAAAAGTTAGTGTCTTTTGTGTGTGTGTCTGTGTGTGTGTGTGATGAATTTGCTTTTTATTTCTTCATGCAGCCCTTTTTCTGAAACACTGCAATAAATGTGCTTACAACTGAGAAGAAAGCAAGCATCCCGTGTGCTTGCTAGCAGTGCACCAAACCTCTTCTCCTCCTCTTCAGCTGTCCTAAGGATTGTGTTTTGAAAAGGAAATATTATCTAAGAACAATGTGATAAAACTTCATTGTATATTGCAATTCCCCCGTGGTAACCATAGCTGATGCCAACACATGTTCTGCATAAGTAGGGAAACACAAATTGAACTCAATATGCCCCAAGAGCATTGTCCTTCCTAACACCCTGGTGTCCTGTGTGTGGCTGAATGAATAACAATTGAGTGAGCTATTAAGATGCTAAACAAAAGTCATCTAGGCCCATAATAAGACTATAACAGCATCTCAATACTGTATTTGTTTTTATTAGTTTGTGTAGAATAAGTCTCTTTAATTTAAAAAGAATCACACAGGCTTGGTGATAATTTGCTCCAGGAATCTTTTTTGGTGAGTCCAGTTGTAGTTCCTCCTAATGCTTACACATGTTTGATATCACAATCATCTATAACAGAGCAGTGTAACCCGCAGAATTTTTGCTTTACAGGCTCCAGATGTAGATGTTAGTCTTTAACTTTAACTTAGTTGTCTAATAAAATTACAAATAAAATAAGATTTGCCCAAGAGTTGGTTGTTGTATAGTCAGAAGTTTTTCACCATGATTAAAATGATATTCCTCAAATAATAATCGAGAAAGGATGAATTAAGGGCACTCAAATACATACATAAACACACAAATACTCATATAAGCAAACATTACCTTCTTAAGCATATTTTTATTGTATATGCTGCACTTAAGCCAGACTGATGCATTTCCATGCAATTCTCTACCTCTACTTACTCTTTCTCCATAGAACCATAATCATTAGGGAGTTTATTGTTATCTTTCCAAATGTGTACTATGGTCCCTGTGATGTACTTGTATAAATAGTGTGTGTGAAACACAGGGTTGGATTCAGAGAGAAATAAAAAGCATATCATAGTACTCTGTTTCTGTTTCATACTGATATTTTTTATTATCAGGACCTAGCAAATTATAAGCCAGCCACATTTACCTCAGTTCATCTAAGTTTTAACACAGTTGTCTTCTCTGGCATAAATATTTCCTATAAAATGTGTTGGGGATGTGCTGATGTAAAAACCCCGAGAGGGCTGCATCAATTTACATTGTGCAGGCAGATGTGATGTGAGCCCTCCATTCTGTTCTTGTCATTTCAGAGACTTCCCAATCACCCTGTATATTCGAAGAATTCTCTTAGTTCTAATATTATTCAATTATTACTGAGGCCCAAGATTCATGGTTTGAAGACATTTTATGAAAGGAAAATATTTTTCTCCCAAATTAACACACATTGAATAGTAGGGCTGCAATCTATAAGGCCATGGACTGCGTTTTGCAGGGATAGGTTCTGCTTGAATGAGATCTGGGATGTGTGCCAAATTAATAGAAAAAAATCCTGTTCTTCCTCTCCAATAGCCACAGTGTTCATTATTAAGAAAAGCATATGAACCACAGGATTTGATTTTAATAATACCAATGTCTTCATTAATCTGTATGTTCCATTTAGCCTCATTACTAAGCAAACGCTGAATTAATGAATGCACATTATTGTGGGACTGTACTTGCAAACCCTGGCTTCCCCCTTTTGTCATTCATTCAGGGCCATCATGTGTATGGCACATTTCAAAACAGGTCTGTGACCCTCACTGTTTTCTTTCCTTTGCTCTAGGGGGAGACTTTTGGTTGGGCCTCTAGAACAGGGTATTGGAATTGGTGATTTTCATTCAAAACAGTAATATTTTTCTCTCCTTGTAGTGCTATCAAGTCGATGAGATCTCTCTGTTACCTGGAACTGAGATGATATTTCCTTGATGATCTCTGGGCCGCCTTCTAAATCAACAGTGGTGATAGCCAACACTGCTTTGTATCCATGGAACAAATAGTGGCCTTTGTCCCACACAAGTCCCTAAACAAACTTAATCTCTCTAACACTGTGACAGATGACATTTAGATGTCCTTGTTACCCTTAAAATGAGTTTTATTGACAATCAGAGAACAAAAAGAAGGCCCAGAGAAAGCCCAATGTTTTATAGGCTTGCTAACAACATCTTAGTGCCGAGGGTGAGGAGAAAGCCTGAAGTTGCCCCCATTTTCCCCTGCTTTGCCATATCACCATGACAACAGATATAGAAATCACTTAGTGACTCCTAGAAAGAAAACACAGTGACACAGTACCCCTTGTATGGCGAATCAAACTAAAGCCTTCATTCAAATGGCTATTCAGCTTGGGCATTCATGTAGAGGATAGGGTGGATTTTACACAGGTAACTACAAGAGAAAGGCCAGCAAGCCCTCCAGCCACAGCATATGGCAAACTCTCTGTCTAATTAATGCATCCTCAATAGAATTTATCCATTTTAAATTTGTTTTCTTTTACTTGAAACATCATTAATGTAAAGGGCAACATTAATCAACATCATGGAACTTAAAAGGGCATTAAAGAGTGATCTTTTTTCCTATGCAACAAGAGCCTTTTCAAGGAGTTGTGTTAACGACAGTGAATTGAAGGCACCATCTGAGTTCTTAATCAGAAGTTAAATCTAGAGAGGCCTCTACTGGTGTGTTCCTCTCAGCGCAGCTGACCTAATGGAACTGCCCAGGAAAAGCAAGACTGCGACTTTCTTTTATCAGGAAGTTTGACACAAGCTGGATTATCATCGAACATGCTAAATAAAATGCCAAATAATGCCATTCCCGTATTTTTCATGTCTGACTGATTTTTCTCAGGTACTAAAGAAGTCTATAAAGCTCTGGTGTCTGAGCTGCTTGGGCATCCTGAGATATTTTAAAGTTACTCAACAATGAGATAACAAAAAAACCAGGCTATTGTAGCTACTATTCCATAGGTAAGTCTGTCACAAAATGTAGATTTAAAAATCATTTTAGTAGGAAACTTTATTTCTTATATCGTAAGTGTGGGAATTATATTTTTCACAACTACACACATATTCTTTATATTAACAAAGGGCTGAAAATCATCAGATGAAATATGTTTGAAATTATTTTTGGTAAATCTTAAAAGTTTTCTGCCATACTGTAGTAACATGTAATAACTGTGATTTAACATGTAAATATCTTGGTAGGACATTAAATTAAAATTAGTTTCACTTCTTTTAAAATATCTTTTGGAGGCAGAAAGTCAGACTTTTAAACCAGATTTTTTAATTATTCAACATTTTCTAGAATAAGAATATTTATTCTGAGCCAGGTGTAGTAGAGCACGCCTTTAACTAGAGAGGCAGAGACAGGCGGATCTTTGTGAGTCCGAGGCCAGCCTGGTCTACAAAGTGAGTTCCAGGACAGCCAAGGCTGTCACACAGAGATATCCTGTCTTGAAAACCACACACACACACACACACACACACACACACACAGACACACACACAAGAATATTTATTCTGTTTCTACACAGGGAATATGGTAATTTTTACCTTTTTAATTTAGAAATATGTCTCTAATTGTTATTGAAATGTGGACTGGGAAGTAAAGGCAAATGTTTAACCGTGAAATTTTTAAAATGCAAAGATCTATATTTCTTGATTTTTGACATTTACATTATCTATTAAATATTATTTGAAATCTGATCATATCAAGATAATACTATTTACTTTTATGCTACAATGCCTTTCAAAAGTTCTATGAATTATTTTGTTGCTGTTGTTGAGTTGACCAACATGTTTTTGGAGGGTAGTTTCATATTTCTAATGGCTTCACATTTGGGGGGAGGTATATTCACAGCGTGTTTGGGTTAGCCTTCGCACACCCCTGCATTGCAAAGACAGGCATATACTTCCAGAGAATTCTGTATTGAGATTTCCACCTTATAGTCCCAATAGTGACACCTACTGGTAGACAGAAAATCAAAAATACTTTTGTTTGCATTTTGCTTTATTATTTTAGACTGTTACTTGGGATTCTGCTGGTGTAAATAAAATTTCTTCACAATTATTTCTTAGGTTCAGTTTGTGAGCAATAGTGTAAATATTAATTCTGAGAAAGAAAAATCCACATAGACATATGGTCTAACTTTACAAAGATATGTAGGTATAATCCTTTGAGCTCTTATATAGTCCAGAAAATGAGAAGCAAGCCTTCATCAAACTCTTCCTAAAAGTGCTGCATGTCCCCGTCATAACCAGGTGAGAGGTCAAAACATTTGATAAAATAATCAACATTCCTCATTTCTTGCTTGGTTAGAGTAATTTTTGAAGAAATACCAAGATTGATAGAAGCACAAATATAAGGATTATTATTTACATTTGCAGTAGTCTAAGTTCAACAATCTTTGAAATTCTGTGCTGCCATACCTAGGAATACACTTGCAACACATGGATACTTTCATAAATCATATAGCTCAGAATCACGTTAAAATATGGTCATTTCTACACTGAGCACATGGATCACAGAACACTGCACAATAAGGATAAGCTTTACATCACAGAAGATTCATATTAAAAACATTATTTGAAAAAACTAATACAGCTAGACAGAAATTTCTCATTTCTCCTTGAAGCTTTAGTGAAATTACTTTTTCTATTATATTCTTTTTAAATATACAAGATTACTGTATGTTTCAAAAAAAATCAAATTTTCCCATAAAGTATACAAGAACTATTACAAACCACTTCAAATGACTGAAATTCCACATACATCTTGAATATTTTTTCCATTTCAGTTGTTAAACAGTAAACTATAACATTGATAACTTGGAGATTTTAACCCCACGGGATAAATATCCACAACAGAAAGCAATTTATTTCAATGGAGACTTCATTTACTAGAATGGCAGTTTAGTACAAAATATGCCTGATATTTCTTTTAGAAAACTTAAAAAAATATTTTAATATACAAAGAAAGTACAATATGGCTATGGCTCCACCAAAGTATTGTTTTGATTTGGGGGTTGTGTTCAGCCATAAGTAAGCCAGGGAATAACTGAATCTCTGATACGCATTGAGGATGATATTTATGGCATCATTGTGAGGAAATGTGTGAAAATGTCTGACAAATGATTGGGCAGATAGTCATGTTGGTGTCTTTGAAACCTGCTTTGTTTCCGCTGCATGCTTTTGTTTGTACAACTTGGGCATCTGTTTTAAAATGTCATCCAGATCACAAGCTTGTGTGGAGTGAGGCAGCACCCCTGCTTCGGTCTCACAAGCACAGAACTTTTATTTCCTCGAATTGCCTCCCAGTCAATTATTAAAATCACAAGTTCTCTTTCTCAGAGTTTTACAGCAAATATTTTATGTACTGTCATTTATAATCTGAGATAAAGTCTGAGACATTGTTCATGACAATGACTATGGGGGAACAAAGGATGCTTTGAAAAATCACATCGATTACAACAAAAATTACTAAACATGGCATTTCTGCAAAACACTTGACCAACATCTAGCAGCTAAGTGTGTACACATTGTACGGGGAGAAACAGAGAAATAAAAATAACACAGTTCTAGGGAGTAGAAAAGTTCTGGTTTGGTTTTGGCTTTCCTGAGTACTTAACGTGGCAATTCAACTCAGCATTAAACACAACTGTAAAGAATGGCTCCAAATTTGGCCTTAGAGAGTTCATCCAGAGATTGCAGAAGGGATTTGTACAGAATAAAGCTTCACAAAACCCAAGGCTGTCAAGGGAAACAGTATCCAGGAGGATAGGGCCGGCCAAGCTCCCCTTCAGCAGCAAAAGCACACAAGACAGCCAGAGGCAGGTCTATAGCTGCCAACGCAACTGCCTACTACGTCTGCCAAGGAGCCAGAAGCTGCTTGTGGGTAAATATCCCTTACCCTTAGCATCTGGGTCCTGTGATTGTTATCCAAAAAGACAGAGTGGTAAGATACAGTGGGATAAACAGCATCCCATTAAACACGCACATGCACATACACACACATACACGACATGCTTTCTGTGTACAAAGCTATCTGTCACCAAGAGTTAGAGAGACTTTTATATTTGAAACTCTTGCAAATGAGATTTATTCTTCATTGTATGGTCATAGGTCATAATGAGATGAGCTTTAGTAATTACTTGTCACCAAAATCTTTTATCTTACAAAACAAAACAAAACACCAGGATTTTAATGGTATTTGTGGGTATTTGTAGTTGTGTAAACTCCATTATGAATCTGTATTTCCCCAAAGCCACTGATTCTAATCCACTGACAAGATTATTTAAAAATTTAAAGATTGATTAAAGACAATCAAATGAAAATATTCTTCAATATTGAACTGTTTTATTTTTGGGTTATTTTTTAAGTGGCTGTTTACATTTAAGAGATAAAGTTTCAACAATATATACATAAGAAAATTGGTGAACTCTTATTCAATATGTGTTATGACATGTGCTATGTAATGTATAGTGATACATATAACAACGACACAATTTTATCTCTCTATACATATATAGAGAGATAAAATATAACTTTTTTTAAGTTTCAAAAAGTTTCATTTAAAGAATGGTTTCTACTTAGATACAAATGAATACTTTGAATGTCTCAGAATATGGCAATGTGTCCGTAGTCACTATGAATTGAAATATAAAGATGAAAAACAGGAGAAATATAGAGATTTTAAAGATTAGGCATACCTTGTAGTTAACACAAATTCCTTAACACAGTCACAAATAGAGAATTTGAAGGTCTTTATTATTTTGAAAGTAAGCAAAAGCCCCCAGTTTCTCAGATTCCCTGAATGAAAAAGGCAATATTTTTTCCTTTTAAATATTATTTCTTTATTATAAAAATAATGCAATTCACTGTGTTAATACTATGATGTGTCCAAAGACAATTTGTTCATATTAAAATTCACAGCAAATCAATTCCATGGAACATGTTAATGCAGACATTTTTAGAATAATAATTTGATATATTTACAGAGCAGTTTATTATTAAGATCTTTTTTATTTTATATTAATATCATTAAATTTTTAGTAACCAAAAACATACAAATTTAAAGGCCTAAGTCCAGTTGCTATCATGTATATGTTCTGTGATATCACATATTATTTTTATATGCTATAGTATACATGAAAATGTGTATTTAACTGGTTATGGACATATTTTACATGCATAAACTATAATACATTCTACTTTCTTTTTATTTATGTAAATTCCAAAGTAACTTGGAAATGTATGCCATAATGCTGGCATGAAGGTTATGTGCAAGGAGACGACACCCTTGGAGATGTAAAACCACATAATAGACAATTCATGCGTTTAGGTTTTTCTTGTTGTTAGTCATTATCAATACTCAGAGAAAGGACACTTGATTGTGATGGTCCTCTAAGAGATTATTTTTCCAGAACCAAATAATTCTCAAAATAATTAAAGTTTAATTCCAAATTAACAGCCTTTTAAAACAGAGTTGAAAACTATTATTTTATATTGTATATTTGTGTATAATGGTGGAAGAGTCTAAGTTTAAAATGAAACAAAATTACAGGAATCAGGAAGATGAAAATAAATTCTAAGCATATTATTTCACAAAAAGTTTTAAACGTCTAACTGAGTTAGCAATATTTCCTTTAATTTCTGTAAAGATGTAAAACCATTTCTGAAAAATGAAAAAATGTCAAGAAAGATTTATTTCCAAAACAACAACCCTTTTTACTGTGTGCCCTTTCCCCACAAAGGTAATCAAAAACCCCAGAGATATGTAAGTACAATCCACTTACCTTTTCAAAAATATTTAAGTTATTGTAATTTAAAACTGAAGGCTGAAATAAATTAACTAACCAAAAAAGCAAACTATATTTGTATATTTATTTTTAATACACCTTTTCTTTGAGGTTCTTTTTTAATTTTATAATCCATTTGCTTTCTTTCTGTTTCATTGCTTGCCCCTAAGGTTTGCATTCAATAGCCTTACTATTAATGCTTTTAATGACATTTATATGAATGCCCTTATTCTTTTACTGTATTTCAGTTTTTAATTGTGTGTTCCCTATATGGTTAGGATGTTATTTTATATAACAAGCATTTAATTTTCATTTATAAAAACTATTGAATTTCAACTTTTAATACACATTAGAACTACTTAATATCTTTATCATGTTAATACCATAAATTTTGAGAAGAGAGAGAGGAAGTACTCATGATTAAAGCCAACAGTTTACATCCTTAGCTAAGCACATAGTCATAACTCACAGGTTTCTTCCCCACTAAGAATCCAACTGAAGTGGCAGAGAACAAGTTAGCCTTAACTTCTGTGTTCATCCTGTGTTTTTTTTAGAACTGTCCAAATTGTATTAGAATTTGCTTATAATGATGTTATATGATGTTCGTGTTGTGATACCTGCATTTGTGGAAAACTTAATATTGATTTACTATGTCTTTTGCCATCTTTGAACAGCCTAGATAGCAATTACAGCTGCTGGTGTTATCTATTTTGTCTTTTCATAATTGTCATTTCTTGTTCTCTGCTTAAGATTAAAATATGAAAATTGTACCACATGTGCATGGACAGTGCATTAACCAAGTCCTCAGCAACATCTGTGATGCACCATCATTTTAACCACAGTTCTTGCCTCACCTCTTCATTTTATTTATGAAAATTGCATGCTACAATATAAACTTGAACGTAAAATACATTTGAAGGTGAGCCTCCCTGATATCAAGTTCTCATCAGGATCATTACCATCTTTCTGAGAAACCACTGGGGCCTCCTCTGTATTGGCTTGCCTGTGCCAAATGCAATCTGCTCTCCAGACTAGGATTTCTCAGAGGCAGGGGCTGCTTCGTTAGCTTCTCTTGCTTTAAAAGCCTCTCGGTTTCCGAGATTTCTCGCCACACTCTCATCTCCATCTGTATTTCATAAAGCAAACACTGTTTTTATGCAAGGAGAGCAATTTTTTTATCATGGAGCAGACTGGAATGAGTTCTTCCTGACCACAGATGGGTCTACCAGGTGCACATTTCTTCGGAGCTTTGTGGAGAGCTGTAGCAAAATTCCAAACTAAACCTGTCTCATTTCAAAAACAAATATATATATATATATATATATATATATATATATATATATATATATAT
>LOJH01018777.1:7621-19400 GCA_001685095.1 Ellobius talpinus | reverse complement strand
GATCTTGTCCATTCTTACAAGTGTAAGATGGAATCTCAGAGTTGTTTTGATTTGTATTCCTCTGATAGCTAAGAGTGTTGAGCATTTTCTTAAGTGTCTGTCAGCCATTTTAGATTCATCTGTTGAGAGTTCTCTGTTTAGGTCAAAAGCAGCTTCTTTATTAACCTATGACAATAAAACATACTCACAGCATACACAGGGGAGTCCCACATCACTAATCATCAAAAACCTATTGTGATTTAACTTCTGGCCAACTTCTACAGATTCCCAGAAACACAGACCTTCCTACTCCAGCCAACTGCTGAAGCCCAGTAAACCAAAACCATCATGGGGGAACTCAGCTCCCCAAGTTTGATTATGTACAGCGTTAGAACCATTTTCTCTTAAACAGTGAACTCACTGGGCCTGCTGCACAATGAGAACTTGCTATTCTGAGGGCCACAACTGTACTTGGCATAGCTGAAACTGTCAGTCTAGAGACATTGCTGCTACCAAGCTGGCCAAGTATATGCCAGTTTGTTGTCTGAGGTTTTCTGTCCTGCCCGGTTCCCACAATCGTTAAGTCCCAAAGAAATTACACAGAGGTCTACATTAGTTATAAACTGATTGGCCCATTATCTCAGGCTTCTTATTAACTCTTATCACTTATATTAGCCCATTATTCTTGTCTATGTTAGCCACGTGGCTCGGCACCTTATTCAGCGAGGCAATCACATCTTGCTTCTTCTGTGATGGGGTCACAACTGCAGAGGAATGGGCTTTCCTCTTCCCAGAATACTCCTGTTCTCCTTGACCCACCTCTACTTCTTGTCTGGTTGTCCCGCCTATACTNTTATATTAGCCCATTATTCTTGTCTATGTTAGCCACGTGGCTCGGCACCTTATTCAGCGAGGCAATCACATCTTGCTTCTTCTGTGATGGGGTCACAACTGCAGAGGAATGGGCTTTCCTCTTCCCAGAATACTCCTGTTCTCCTTGACCCACCTCTACTTCTTGTCTGGTTGTCCCGCCTATACTTCCTGCCTGGCTACTGGCCAATCAGCATGTATTTATAATATAATTGACAGGATACAGACCATTGTCCCACAGCACCAGTTGGTTTACCAGAAAAGCCACTTCACCAGTTGACCAGATGTGAGGAGTGTGTACCTTTTGCCCACAGAAGCCAGAAGAAGAGTGCTGGGTCCTCTGGAACTCAAGTTAGTTATGAGCTGCCTGATGTGGGTGCTGGGAGCAGAATTCAATGTCCTCGGGAAAAGCAGCAAGCACTTTCTCTCCAGTCCGTAGTTTTTATTCTCATTATAAATGGGAAGGAATTTCTCTCCTGTGTTGTGTTGTTGTGAACATTAATTTAATTGCATTTCATATATTCTGACATGTCATGCCTCACCATTTTTTAAACATTTTCTAATTTTCCTGTTTAATTCCTTTGACCCCAAGGAGTTTATACAGGTTTTTGATCCTTTCAAGAAGTAATGCCCTCTTATTCTGATTTTGATCATGGCTACTGTGTGCATCAATTGGAATGGAGGTCGTCTTCTTGCTGTAGCATAGGCTGGTTGACATGGTCTGTGGTCTGGGTACTTGGTGGATATTTCTTTCCTTCAGGATAGCCTGTCTATCATCTCTCCCTATCTCCCCTGGAGTCCGCTTCATTGTCTACCTTGATGGATGGATGGTCTTCTGCCTTTACACAAAGGCTGGAACCAGAGTCTTCCTGACCTCTCCATGCCTTGCTCTCTATTGGTTATTAACTTCTTCTGCTTCCTCAACAGCCCAAAGCTTTCCACTCTTACACAGCTTGTTTTGATAAAACGTCTTTTGAATTCTTGAATTGGCTTTCTCCTTGCCTTCACTTTGATACCATCCCTGGCTGTGCCACTCTGATATCAGCACTTGATTTAACAGCCCCGGTCCACAGAAGACCCAAATTCAAGCATCACAGGCTAACCTGATTCTACCTCTCTCACTATACATCTTCCGCCTTCCTGTCTTCGTGTTCCCTGGAGTCTAGTGCCATGTATAGGGTTGGGAGTTACTGTCCCATCATCACCAGCAAGCCAGAGTCTGAACAACTTGAATGAATGAGACTATCCTGGCCCAGCTGCTGTGGGCTGCTAAATCGCCCCACCGATGTCATAAGAGTTGTCTGGCGTGACAACTCTTGTATGTGATGCCTGAGGTGTAGAAGGAAGTTATTAGGGTACCACTCCCATTTAGCCAGAACCGTGCTGGGAAATGACTTGCACAGGTCGTGCTGGGAAATGACTCGCACAAGTAACAGGTGGTGGAGAACAGAACCCCCAGACACCACCCAGCACCAATGCAATGTTCAATCTCTGTTTAGATTGTCAGTGTAGCATTGGGGACCCACTCAGCACATAAGTTAGCTCGACCCTTGCTTTCACTGCCCTTTCCCATGAGGCTTCAGCCCACTCAGCATGCACATCCCTCGGAGGCGACATCAGCTCAGTGCCTTCTTGGATGCTTTTCTAGGCAGGGTATCCACAGTGGGCACTGGTTGTATTACAATTATCTTTTAAAACCCCTGGTGATTTGGGAAGCATCTGCTTATTTTGTTTACAAGATTTTGTGTTTGTTGGTGCTGTAAGCATCATTTTCAAGAGTGGAGGGTGGTGCCATGGGGGTCACTGACCGGAACAAGCTAGGCATATTTTGGCAGAGGATAAATTCTGGTAATAGAATGGAGCCCTAGCTACAGGGTCACTGAGGCACTCCTCCCGTACTTATCAGGTAAATCCAGAGTCACTCTTTGAAAAGCAGGTAAGTTGGCACAAAATCAGCTGTCAGAGGAAAGGGAAGAAAAAAGAGGTGGGTCCTTTGGTTCCTGTTAAAAGAAACCGGATTCTTAGCCTGTTTGCTAAGTCATTTAGTCACACCACAAATATTTGTGGACTCAAACCTGGACTGGGTCCTGGCAATTCTAGACCAAAGACCCAAACCTCAGGGGACTTATGACTAGCGAGAAAGGGCCAGGGAATGATTGATGAGCTATGTGATGCTGCAGAGGAGGGAAAGGCAGAAAACAGGAGAGTTCTGAGAGGCAAGGAATGGGCAGAGACAAATACTCCAGGCCCACCATCCCCACTTAACATTGCTGTAGCCTATTTCCACAGTGTTCCCACTGCCTGCTTCCCTAGTTTCTGCTTGAAGGCTACCACAGAGGAAATTCCACTGCTGTTGTCTCCAGAAAACAAGGTGGCAGGCAGTCACTGGACCTGGCCTCTGTCCATACCTGCCCTGTGTCAGAAGACAACCCCCCTGAAGTTTGAGAGCTGTGGTCAGTCTATGATTTGCTTGTTTCACTTATCCTACAGAGCCGGCATGGAAGTCAGTTGCACGGTTCAGAGGGCATGATATGCTAAGCATGGGCCGTCTCTGTGACAGCAGCTAGCTCATTACTCTAGCTCCCTATGAGGACAAACACTAAGGTGTCCCCTCAATCAGCCTCTCTGCCCTGCCTTAGTCTCTCCAGCTATGCCCAACTTAGGTCTTCATAAACTTCTCACCTGGCTACCCTGCTTCCAGTGCTACCAGGCTCAGCTTCCATGAATCAAACCCCCAAAGAGTCCTCCAGTCCAGACAATCACATGGCCTTTCTAGGGTCCTTTCCCCTGACATATGACATACACTATTGGAATGCAAGTGGAGAACAGGCACTCAGAACATGTATCCCCAGGGGTCTAGTTAAAGTGGATCCTAGGGTAGGGTGCAAAAGGACTGTCCACTGCTCTAGGAGTGCCAGGCAGAGCTGATCTCAGGCCTTTCCCTTGCCTGTTGCAGACTCAGGGAGGCCCTTCCCTTTCCACTCCCGTTGTTAACCTTAGGAGTGCTCGACCTGGGGTATTTGCTACCTGGACCATGTTTTTAAAAAGACAACAAGGCAGTGGCACTGGTCATCAAGTACACAGAGATGGGATTGCTGTTTGGCAGTCTCATGCGCACAGAGAAGCTCCTCAGCAAAGAATGACCCATCAGTGTGCAGGGTGTCAACACTGTATGCTAACTGAGCAGGGCCTCATTCTGCCCATACTTTAGAGTCACCCTGAGTTGAACCCTCACACAATGAAGTCCTTGATGCGCAACCATGAGGACCCGAGTTAGGATCCCTAGGACCTATTTAAAGCCACAGGTAAGATTCCTTTAGGCAAGCCTGTAGGGTATTTTCTTAATTAGTGATTGATGTGGGAGGGCCCTGGCCACTATGGGCAGTGCCACTCCTGGGCAGGTGTTCCTGGACTGTATAAGAAAACAGTCTGAAAGAGCCATAAGGAGAAAGCCAGTAAGCAGCACTCCCCATGGCCTCTGCCTCTGCTCCTGCCTTCAGGTTCCTGCCCTGAGTCCCTGTCCTGTCTTCCCTCAGAGATGGACTTATAAGCTGTGAGGTGAAATAGACCCTTTCCTCCTCAAGTTACTTTTGGTCATGGTGTCATGGAAACCCTAACTAATACAGTACCTTCAGCTGGTGACCAAATATTCAAGCATATGAGACTATGGGGTGGGGGTGGGGAGGCATCTCCTGTCATGCAGTTTGTCTCCTATGGTCCTTGGATGGTGAATGCCCATTTTTTGTTTTAATGGAGTGTGAAATACTTAGGAGAGTAGTAAAGCCTACCTCTTCATTTTTCTCCAGAAGTTTCCAGAAACAACTAGAGCATGAGGGCTCTAACCACTGACGGATTTAGAATCTGAATGGACTTTGGAAAGTGGTGGGACTGGGGAAGGTGGGAGCTAGTTGGAGCAATGGTCCGTGGGGAGGTGCCTTAAAGATGGCACATCTTGTAATCGACTTCTTCCCGTTTCTTTCTCTGGTTTGTGTCTGCTAGGAGGTGACTAACTTTGCTCCCCTATAACATCCCTGGTGGTGTAGTGTCTCTGTCTTATCACAGACTCCCAAACAAACATCAGCAGCAGGGACAGAAATCCCTGACACTGTAGTCCAGGACAAATCTTTCATGCCTTGTCCCTCTCAAGTGCTTGTCATGGTGATGATATCTCTGACTTAATCCCTACCACGCTTTTATGATCTACACTAAAATTCAGTTTTTTGAGAGTGTCAGACAAACTGACCAACTGAAGTTAGAGACTGTGGGGTGTCTCTTCGGCACCCAGCATTGTTTCAGGTTTCCTCTCTCAATCAACACTGCACCTTCTGAAGTGGTCCTTGTTGGGTCCAGGGGTTGCAAAATAATGGAGGGACAGACCACTAAAGTCTATTAAATGAGAAGCAAGCTTTATTCCAGAAAAAGAAAATAAAATCACCATGGGGCACACAAAGCTTATCACCTATTGCTGTGACCGCAGCCAGAGATTGGGCTTCTGCAGCTGTGGCCATGGTGGCTGGTTTTGGGCCTCCTCTTATTGTAAAATCAAGCACCAGGTGTGGGTCAAAGAGCTTTTACAACCTTGTGGTCAGGCTTAAAGTCACATTACATTTTAAGTTTTACAGCGTTTGGTTATAGGACGATAGAATGTTAAAAGTGTTTGTGAAAGCCTGTTCACTGTCTCTGAAAGAATGCAAGGCAGAGAGTAGAGTCGTATAGGGGGACAGTTGAAAATTAAGGGCATACAAGCGGAAGATTCCATAGAGGCAATAGTTAGAAACTAACCTTTGTCCCCAGTACCTGCCTGGTTGGGAAGCTGGGAGGGAGGAGATAATTGTGAAAAGTTTATCTCTGTACACAGTGGCTTCCAGGATGTCTGTTCTTAAGGCAGAAAGTGTTAAAGGTTAACACTGGCTGCCAGCTTGATTTTTATTCACCCAAAATGTGTTTGGGTTTCCAACTTTATATTTCTATATTTCTGGACTGGACCCTTTATTTCTATATTCTATTCTTGGACTCTTCAGTCCTCAGTAACCAGAATCCAGGATTATGTGGCCAGCAGCTCACTTAAGGCTTCACATTGAAAATATCTAGGTCCAGTTCATCAGTTTTGCACTTATCCTTGGCTTCAGATCCCGAGGCCCACAAGAGTTTCTTTATAAAGAATGACCTGGAGTTGGGAAGATGGCTGAGCAGGTAACAGTACTTGCCCCACAACCCTAATGACCTGAGACTGGGTCCCAGGCAGAGACAGGAGAATCTCCAGAAGTTTGAGGCTTGTTAGCCTGGCTTACATTACTGCAGAGAAACCCTGTCTCAAGGAGGAAAGTGAGAACCAAAATATAAAGTGTCCTGTGACCTCTGTACATGTACCATGGCACACATATGCCCCCCCCACACACACACAAACACAAATGTTTTTTAGGAAGAGCCAGCAGCAGAGGAACTCAGCCCAGGTGCTGACACACACTGTGCAATCCACATTCCAGGTTTGCATTCAGCAGTGCAGGCTCCCAGTTCACAGGAGGTCCTTAAGGAAGAGTGGAGAGAGAAATTATGGCCATCACTCAGCACCTCAAGCAGGGTCAATAGAAGCTTATGGAACTTTCCTTTTCTACTGAGGACCTAATGACAAACCCTGAGTTGGATTTGTCTTCAGAGAGAAAACAGGGGATGTGTCACAGGGCCCTGGTACACTCTGTGAGGGACCAAGAGTTTGTAGACTCAACTTCCTGCTAAACAGCCCTGGACTACTAGGAGATTCAGTGTACTTCAGCTGCCTAAATACAAAAGGAAGGGGTAACCAAGGTCAAGTGCCCCAGGGTAGGAGACCCTTTGCTCCATGGCACTGGTGTATGATGCTCATGTGGACAAAACCTCCTGCAGACTCTAAGTTGCTGTGCTGCTCAGATTTCTCCTAGAGCACAGCTTTTGCTTTCGTGTTCTCACAAAACACTGTAGGGGCTGCCTTCCTCCCTAGAGACTAGTCACCACACACACAGGCACCTTCCATTCCCATTTTGAATGCTGATGTGTTTCAACTGAATTTGCCTTCCTCCTGGCTATGGAGGTGATGGCGCAGAGATCCATTAACTGTTTGGAACTGTAGGACATAAATGTCCCCAGTCACAGTGCAAGAACTGAAACAGCCCAAACATTTGGACTCCACGTCACACTTTTTATTAGTTACTTTTTGTTACTATGAGAAAACACTATGACCAAGGTAGCTCATGGAAGGAAGGGCATATTTGGACTAGTTCTAGAGGGTTGGAGTCCATGATGGCAGAGCAGATGAAGCAGGCGGTAGGCATGGTAGCTGGAGCAGACACTGAGAGCTCCGTTTACGACTTTTGGTTATAGGACAGTAGAATGTTAACTTAGAGAGTATGCGAAAGCCTGTGATAGATGCCGCTGCTTTTCACTGTCCCTGAAAGAATGCGAGGCAGAGAATAGAGCCGCACAGGGGGACAGTTAATTATTAAGGAAATGCAAGCAGAGAACCCCATAGAGGCTATTGTTAGAAGCTAACCTTTGTCTCCAGTATCGGCCTAGCTTGGAAGTAGGTCTTGAAGTGCAAGCAAACTTGAACAAGAAAGCAAACTGGAAACAGCACTCTCAAAACCTGCCACCAAGGACATAACCCTCTAGCAAGGCTATACTTCCTAAGGCTCTACAAACAGCACCATCAACCAGGAACCAAGTATTCAAATGCCAAAGATTAAGAGGAGACATTTGTCTTAAACCACCACATGCCATGTCTCTGTCTCTGGAGTTGAAACAGTGCCTGGTGCTAAGAGACATTTAACCCACTGGTTAGAAACTAGACAATTACTTCTGCCTCTTTCTGGGATTCTCTGTCTAGGCTGTGTCCCCCTTCTTGACCACAGAAATGAATGTAGTCCCCTCTAGTTTGGAAGAGTTCCATAGACTCAGCCCTTCCACCACACTGCATATTCCTGGAATACAAATTCAAGGACATGAGAGCCTTTTGTTTTTGTTCTGGTCAGCCGAGAACGATTGAAATCACCTCCAACTTAGCCAAGTCTCTGGCTGCTTCAGAGTCTTAGAGGACAAAGGATTCTTACACAGGTAATGATGGGCCCACGTGCTGTGTTTGTCAGGTATTTATCACTGTAATAAAATACTGAGAGAATCAACTTAATGGAGCAAAGACTCAATTTTGGATCACATAACCTTTGGTGACAGAGAAAAACAAGGGAGGAGGAGGAAGGCAAGAGAGAAGAAAGAGAAGAGAGAAGGAACACAATGGGACACAAGAGTGAGAGATGATTTTTTTCCTAGGCGTAGCTTTAACTCTGAGAGATGACAATTTCTGGAGATCAATAATACAAACTCAGCTGTTGTAAAGGATAAGGGTGTTGGAGAGATGGCTCAGTAGGTAAGGGCACTGGTTGCTCTCTCAGATGACGCTGGTTGGTTCCCAGTACCCACATGGCAGCTCACAACCATCTATAACTCCAGTTCCAGGAGATTCAAGTCCTCTTCTGATCTCTGAGGGCTCCTACACACATGTGGTGCACATAAACTCATGTAGACATGTACGCATCATAATAATATCAAAGGCTAAGAAGGCTACCTGTGTGTGGTTTTTAGCCTTAATTATAATGCATGAGGACAAACCCATAGATAAAAGTCCCACTGCTCAATTTAAGTCAAGGGAAGATGGAGGTGAGATTCTTGGTAGATGGAACTGAGGTGATGATAGAGTCACAGGTTTGTCATTTGAAGTTGTTGGACAGAGGTGGAGGCTGGCTTTGGTGCTATAGAGCACTGTGTGTTCTGTAGTATATAGCTATTGTACTCAGCCCAGCACTGGGACAAGACTTGAGTCTTCAGGAAGAAGCCTGACTGAAGGTCCCTGTCGTTTGGTCCCTCTGATTTGGGAGGTCTGCCGCAAGTGTGAACAGGCTGTGTCTTCTGTCTCCTTGGTTATGACAACACAGAAAGTCTCAGGAACACCCTTGCAATAAGAGCAAAGTAGGGAGGGGTTTGTTCTGGCTCACAGTCCATGGTGGGGAGTCCTGGTGGCAGGAGAGTGAAGACAATTACATTTGCAGTTGGGAATAAGAAGGAGATGAATTCTGGTGTCCATCACACTTTCTCTGTTTTCTTCAGTTCAGGACTCTAGACCATGGAATGATGCCACCCACTCCCAGGGTGGGTCCTCCTATTTTGATTAACCAATCTAGAAAACCCCCCAAACATATGTCCAGAGATTTGTCTCCTAGGTGAATCTAGATCTTCTCAGTTTGGCATTCAATACTAACCATATTGTCATGGCAAACACAACTTCTTTCTCTTCTAGAATATTGTAGAGGGATGTCCCCATATGCTAGGGAACCTTGTGTTGTGTGGCTCCAGTCTTTGGACTTCTTGGAAGAGGAAGAAGAGAGGTGGCATAGAATTTCTTATCTTCCCTTAGTGACTTGAGACCACCATTTGTAGAATGAGTCAAAAGTTCTGTGAAAACCTGATGGGCATTTGGAATGAACATATACTCTGGGCAGTAAGAAAGCACTGCGCCTACTCAGGTGGATGGGTAGAGAACCTTCTAGGAAGCCTTTATCCATCCTCTGACACTGTGAGTCCCATGTCCTTGTATATACATGTCCTAGGGGACCTTCTCTCTTACCTCATTTCCCCAAAGTAATCATCCCATCAGTAAAGGAGAAGGGGTTAGGCACCATGGTGGGCCATACCCACAGCAAGTGGGCAGTGTGACTGCTTTGGAAACAATATAGAGCCTTGAAATTCAGAGCAGGGGGCTTCACTCTGGAAGTCTGCGTTCACAAGGCTTGAGCCAAACTGTACTTCATTTCCTTTTGTAAAATAGTACCTTAAGGTCAGGGATGGTTAAGGGGCACCATGTCTTCCCTTAGCTGTAAACCCCATCTCTGGCCTCCGATTGTCTGCAGGCCCCAGGTGAGCAGGACAAGGAGTGCCTCCTGCTTCTCAGGTGACCCCGGAGCTCCAGGGTGCTGACAGCTGTGTAGCACCTACGCAGCCTGCCAGCTGCACCTTCAACCTGCCTGGTCCACGGGTCCTCCCATTTCCTGGAAACTGGCCTGCCCTTGTCTGCCTACAGGGCGGTCCCATCTACAGGCAGCCCAGTCAGGTAGGTCAGCCTCCACAGGCTCCTGGGAATTGCAGCCAAGCGCTAGGTAGGAGGAGAGCAGTTCCTGGAAGATGCGTCCAGTTGCTACAGGTGAGTGCCAGTGCAGCTAGACTTGTTCCTGCCTTGGGGTAAGGGATGGCACCCCTTCCTCTTCCTAACTGCCAAGCTGAGGCAGAAGGGTGAAGGCTCTCTGGCTACGGCACTTCTTGTGGGATCCTGGTGGGAACAAGAATCCAGAGGGGTGCAGGATGGGAGCTGAGATTTCTGTGAGGGCTTACCTCTTCCTCCATCTCTTCTTATTACCCAGCAGGGAGGGGTTCTGTGTACTCTCCTGCCTACAGAGTAGACACCAGGTGAGGACAGGCAGGGGTCAGCAAAGCGGCTTAGTCCCTAGGAACCAGCCTACCTGAGTGGGAGGCCCTAGAACCAGAACAGCTGCTCACAGTGAAGCTGAGGGCTTACTAGGGGGAGATGATCTTGACAGCACCCAGGCCTGTTTCTACTTTTCTAATAATACTCGACGTTGGTGAGAGACTTGGGAAGGTAGTAAAGGGAGGAGGAAGATCGCTGCTCTCCTCAGTCCCTGAGTCTCTCAGAGCCTGCCTTTTCTGCCATCCCCCTCTCATTCACGCTGTGAAGAAGCCAGCTCCCCTAGGGAGAGCACTAGGGAGCCAGGGCAGGTGTGTGCACGCATGGCAAGCTGAGAAAGGGGAACTGTCCTTGACTTCTTACCGGGCCTCTTTTCTGGTTCTGCCTCACTGTCAGCACTGACTTGGGTGTCCTGGAGTGTCCGTGGGTGGATGTGCATGTACCTATGTGCACCCACGTGAACGAGGGCAGCGTGACATTGTACGGTCACAGCACAACCCTTTACTTTGTGTAACTAATTTCTGTGATCTTCTCTCAATGACTTTTCTCAGAACTCGTCCCTGTCCTTGACAAGTGAATGCAAATGGAGCCCATCCCTCATGCAGGGCGCTGTCTTTTACTCTAGTTCTTTCAGAAGAATGGTTTCACTATCTCTATGCAGTGTGATGGGAATACATTTTCCTGGCTACATAGAGAGGAAGCTGAAAGCTAGCAGTCGCTCTGTCTGACAGCCATTTTCTGACTCAGTCAAGAGCTATATGGTCCTTCCATCCCCAGCTTTCAGGAAATGTCACAGTGTCCTCCCCCAGGAAATGTGATGTTAGAGGAGGGGCTGTGTTACTCCCACCTTGGTGAGCTAAGGATTTGCAGTGTTCTTGGAGTAGCCCTTGTCACTGGCTCATCTGTCCAGAGGCAGATTTGTTCTCACTGGGCCTGGGAAGCTGCCATGATACTGTCTCTGTGGGGCCTGCTGGTGGGTGCCTTCTCCCTCAACTGGGGTGTTAGCAAGGTGCTGGTAAGGTGGGTTGTGGTGGCACTTCCTGCCTAAAAGCCTCAATGTATGGGACAGGGGAGGCAGTGGGCACCAAAGGCAGCTGACTACTGAAAGATGACTCCAGCCCCAGCCTTCTTAGCTTCCCAGGTCTAAGAGGCATGTGTGTGGCCAGGCACTTAGATACACTTGGGCAAGCACCAGGGACAAACAGCTTGTCCTTCCTCAGATTGGAGGAAACCCATTAGCAGGACCAATGGGCTCCCTGCAAGTGTGTCTGTTTCAAATCACTTCTTTTCAAAAAGACACAGTCATGTTGGGCCAGAGTTCTTCCAGATGACCTCATTTTAATTTACCTGTTTCTTTAAAGATTCTGTCATTGAGCTGGGTGGCAGTGGTGCATGCCTTTAATCCCAGCACTTGGGAGGCAGAGGCAG
>LOJH01018776.1:16047-31187 GCA_001685095.1 Ellobius talpinus | reverse complement strand
GCCTCTGCCTCCCAAGTGCTGAGATTAAAGGTGTGCACCACCACCACCTGGCTTATATATGGAATCTTACATACAGTGATGGAATTAAAGAATTCTTTCCTGTCTTGTTGTTATACCTTAGTGGTTGGGGAGTGATCTGTCTCTTTTCAAATACAGAAAGTAAGCTATTTTCATACCAAAACATACTTGTAACACGAGTTTGTAGTTCATGGAGCTGTCAGGGCTTGGAGACATCATATGAATGAGTCTTTGGCATGTGACTGAGTAACACTGGGGACTGGATGAGAACTTCAGGTCATCCCAGAGAGGAACAGAAAGATCAGGGCTGGGTCCTAGGACAGCCTTTCTAAGTTCCAGAAAAACACGAAGGAGCCTCAGAGCCCACAGAAATGAGGCTGCAGGTAAGACTGTCAGAAAATGGACATGGGACGAACTAGAGCCCAGGAGACAGCAGGTTTCCAGAGGGAGGGACGCACAGCTGAATCAAGGGTTGCTGGAAGGTCCGACAGGTACAAGCCCCAACACATACTCTGCTTCTGACCACAGACACTCACCCATAGCCTCAGATTGTCCCTGAAAGACACTGGGAATGTCTTTTCCAGACCATAAAGCAACTCAGTTGACCAGAGAGGACCCCTGGCAGGGAAACCTCACAAACTAATGCACCATTTGAAAGGAAGATGGTGTTAGCTTCCTTAGCAGATGCTGTATTCTTTGAGCCAAACTGAAACTCCAGTAGCTGACTGTACTAGTGAATCCTGGCCACTGGAGAGTCCCCGTGATTACTGAGAAACATGTACAAGCAGACCCACTGTCTGCCTCTCACTGGGCACCACACACACCAGGGTGACTCTCTACTTTGCCTATCTTGTTCTGAAATCAACTAGGGAAACACTCACCTTCTTTCAGGCACACACTAAAATGCTCAGTTGTGGGTGAGGCAGACAGTGCACTCGGTATTTCAGGTAAACTGGGGGTGGAGGAGCTATCTCACCAGAGATAGATACCTAGTTTCCATTAATGAAGTAAAATCCTGGAATGTCAAAGATGCCCACATCCTTCTGCTTCTCCCATCTTCGCTCTGAGATCCTGGTACCCACTCCACCTATATTGACCTCAACTCCCAATCGTGACTATGGCCACTGTGGATGTCTTATGCATGTCTCCCATTCCACATGACCTGTTGAATCCAATTGAGATAGAATCAATGGGGGTAGGGGGTCGCTGGGCTGCAGTCTGTCCAAGGGAGCACAGTGAGAGGTAGGAATAGAAAACAAGGCCAAAAGTTTGTCTTTGGGGCCAACTCCAGAGGGAGTCAGCAGATCTGAAGAGAGATAAGGAAATGGATTCTACTCTAACCCCAACACACTGTCCAGATACAGAGCCTTTGGAATGGAACATGCAACCGAGCAAGTCAAGCAACTCGTAGGAACATGAGGGAGTATCGTAGGGTGTTGGATGGCAAGACACTGAAAAGCTGTTTACCCTCTCTATCTATTCCTTTGGTCTCTTATCAGGCCATTACAATGCCTTCTCCCACACCAGATGTGGGGTTCATAATGAGATAGTGCATGGGTGATACCTAAGTTGAGAGCTAGCTTATAGAAACAGCTAAAAGAATTATTATTGAACAACAGATTGGAGTTTTTAATTTTAAATTTTAGGGACTGGTGAGCCGGCTTAGCAATTCGGAGCACTTTCTGCTCTTCCAAAGGACCCCAGTCCAGTTCGCAATACCCAAGTAACACCAGCTCTGGAACACGCCTTGAATCTCAGTGCTTGTGAGACAGAGGCAGGTGGATCCCTGTGAATTTGAGGGCAGCCTGATCTAAATGGTGAGTTCAGGTGAGTCAGAGATACATAGTAAGATCTTGTCTCAAAGATAACTAACTAACTAACTTACTTACTAACTAACTAGCAAACTACTTATTAGAGCTTAAAATTTTAAAGGAATTTAAATTTTTTAATTTTTTATTGACTTATGGAGGCAGCAGGGGACACCTGCCATGGAGGTTTGTGGAAGTGAGAGGACAGCTTGCAGGAGTCAGTTATTTTTATCCACCATGTGAGGCCCAGGGACCCAACCCAGGTCATCGGGCTTGTTGGCATGTGACTTTACTAACTAAGCCATCTCACCAGCCCAGAAATTTGTCACTTGAAGTTCCCTATATTTCAAACGTATGAAAAAAAATCCATAATTTGCAGTTCATCGTATTCAAAATAAGGCTCACAGTGGAAGACTAAGTAGGTGTACTAAGTCACGTGTTTGTGCTTATTCTCTCCTAGCAGCCCAGAACATGCCAGAAGGAAAACATGCTCCCACTAGACTCTGAGATGGAGTCCCACCCCTAACTCTAGTGGGCAGACTCCTAAGACTCCGTGTGATCCCATCCTGTGCTTGTTCTACACTCCTGCAGTCCTCTCCCAGGGAGTCTGAGACAGAATCTGTGGCAGGATGCTTTTTCTGTGCTGGGCATAGGTGATGGTGACTTCGCTAGCCGATGCTCACTACTGCATCTCAACAGGCACACCGTGATGAAGCCAGTTGCCATATTAGAGAAGCCCATGACAGGAACTGAGATGAGCCTCCAGCCAGCAGCCAGGGAAGAGTCCGTGTCCTCTGTCCAGCAATCCACGAGGAACCAGATCTGCATAAGCTAGGGAGCAGGTCCTGCTTCCATGGGGTCTTCAGATGGGACCACACACCCTTTGTTGATAACTTGATGCAGCCTTGTGAGAAGCCCAAATACAGAATACAGCTGAGCCCTGGCTGATTTCTGAGACACACATTAGGTAACACTATGTGACATTATGTGATACTATGTGTCAGTAAGCAGGTGTTGTTTTAAACCTCTAGTTTTGAAGTGACTTGGTACACAGCCACAAATAACATGTCATAGTCTCACCAGTATAGGGTGGGGTAAGAGCCAAAACTGAGACATCTTCACAACCCTAGGGTCCTGACAACACTATCAGGTCATGAGGGAGTGAGGAGCAGAAACAAAATTCAGTGTTTTTAGATTCTCCACCTCAAGTACCCAAAGAAGATGCTGGAGGATGAGCCAAGTAGGACCATGAACCTTGCTCTTAAGTTGTGTCCTTACAGCATCAAAGGGCAGAGCCAGTCCTGTGGGAAAAGAAAGAGTCCTTGAGATCAGCGATGACCAAGATACCACCTGTGAGAGCTGCTGCATCAAATGGCAAACAGCCTCCAGCATCTACGGAGCGGGTGACGACATTCCACACCAGTAGCTGTCTACAGAGCAGGTGACATTCCACACCAGTAGCTGCCTACAGAGCGGGTGACATTCCACACAAGTAGCTGTTGTCTACAGGAGTGGGTGACATTCCACACCAGTAGCTGTCTACAGAGCGGGTGACATTCCACACAAGTAGCTGTCTACAGGAGCAGGTGACAACATTCCACACAAGTAGCTGTCTACAGAGTGGGTGACATTCCACACAAGTAGCTGTCAGATCTTATGTCCCCATCCTCAGTCTCTAAGCTGCTAAGCTATACCTGGGGGCCCTGAGACTAATGAAGACTTGGGCTCAGTCCCAGAGCCCACAGAATGGAAGTAGAGAATAACTAACATATGTTTTGTCTCTGAGTTCCACATTCCAGTGCATGCACAGCCCTCCCCAAATAAACGAGGGGAAACTTAAAGTACACATGTAAATTATTCTCTCTCCTTGTTAAGGATAAAGAGAAATTATTTGGGCTCACACAATTCCCAATTGGAGGTTATTTCAACCACTAATACTGATTTTATTATCTTTCTGAGCAAAAATCCGTTTGCATTAACAGAGCTAAACATTACCAGAGGTGTAAAATACTCAGCAGTTTAAATGGTCCATTCAGTGCAAACGACTCTCAGTGCAATGGCTCTTCTGAAAGAGCAGCCCCTATCAATTTCCACCAATTGCATCAATAAGGTGAGGGCAGGTCGTCAGAGAAAGGAAACCATGTTTGAACAGTCACTGAAGACAAGTCTCAGTGGGACACTAATAGCAGTGAGCATGCCTGGAACTGTCTTGGTGTCTAATGCCATTTCCTTGTAAATGGAACTAGCATTCCTCAGAGACATGGAAGCTTCTAGAGCTGGGGCAAAATAATAGACAATATGAGCCTAAAGTATCATGGCAAAGAAAGAGAGAAAAAGAGAGGGGTAGCAGGTCTTTCTTTGGACCACCAGCTCTCAAATAATCATACAGAGACCTATTTAATTATGAAAGCTTGGCCTTCACTTAGGCTTGTTCCCAAGTATCTCTTAAAAATTAAATTAACCCATTTAAATTAATCTATGTTCTGCCACATGGCTCATTACGTCTCCTCAAAACCTTACATCCAACTTCCTCGGTGTCTGGCTAGTGAATTCCCTACCTCATATTCTTCCCAGAGTTCCTATCTCTGCCCAGAAGTCCTGTCTATCCTCTCCTGCTTAGCTACTGGCTGTTCAGTTCTTTATTAAACCAATCAGAAGGTGCCTTTGGTAGGCAAGGAAGGACAGAGACACATCTTCACACAGTGCAATCAAATACTTCATAGTTGGGAGGGGGAAAGGAGGAAAAATAGAGGGAGGAGGCAATGAAGGGAAGGGGAGGGGAGAAAAGGGAAGAGAGGAAAAGATGAGAGGAGGGAGGGGAAAAGGGAGGATTACTAGATTTAAAAAGCCATGTTGATGAACTCAAAGGATACACCAAAGACAACCTCAACAGGCTCTTGGTGGTCAAACTTGGGGTGATGTGAGCAATAAGTAAAGCATCATCAGATTATAAGATGAAAGGCAGCATACCCACAAATCTATATGGGTACTAGGTAAACTGGGAGACCAAACGCCCAAGTGTAAGAATTCTAAACCATTTGTGATGACATTGAGGAGGCAGGGGGAAGCTGGTGACTGCCCAAGTACACCCAGTGTGCAGTGGCTTTCTTCCAAAGAGCATCTTATGGGGAGAGGAGGGAAATGATTCACCTCGCCACAGAGAAACAGCAGGACCACCTCAGCTGAGCAACCAAGGTGCATCAGGACTGAAAACATTGACAATATGTACCTTTGATGTCAAAGAACTAAAAGTTTTTTTTAAAAACAAACAAACAACTATTAAAGTAGAGAATGTGATCTCAAGATTAAATGAGCCAACCTCATGCTGGTCAGGAATAGCCAAGGACTGCCATAGCTGAACACTTCCTGGTACAGTTTATGAGTTTCCATAGAGAAGGTCATGCAGATAGAAAGAACCAAGGGTTTCCTGCAGAGAGAAAACAACAGTAGTTTCACCAAAGGGAAGATGGAACTGAAGACAGAGACTTTAAACATTCAACTGAGGGGCTAGAGCGGCTCAGTGCGTAAGAGTACCTGCCGCTTTTCTGGATGAGTAGAGTTTGGTTCCCAATATCCATGTCTGGCATGGACCTGATACCCTCTTCTGATCTCCTGCATATATATATATATATATATATATATATATATATGTCATGCACACACTCCCACACATGCACAAGTAAATGAATCTCAAAAGGAGTGTGACCGAGTGACCTCCAAGACGAATTTTACAAGATGCTGTAGGCTGTGTTCTGAGAGCAGCTGTGTGAGCTTGTACAAGGCACTGGGCCTTTCAAGCCCCCATGTCCTCATCTTCAGACAAGGGCATCAGCCACTTCCATGGTGGTGAGTGGGTCCCTCACTGTTGTAGGGACGTCATATGTACACATTCACTGATCCTCTCTCTATGATCGGGCTCAACGGGGACACCCTGTAATACAGATTTTACTATCATCCCCTCCACATGCATAAAGTCACAAATATACAAGTGGCAGAGGTTCTCTGGCTCAGGTCTATACCCATCACTACCATGCTTTAAAGACCCCTTATGGTACCTCCCAGGGACTCAGCAGAACAACGTGTTTTAAATGTGGGGAAATGTGGGGCTCTACCTGTCAAAAGATCAACAATTGTAGATCTATTTGTGTGGAAGATAAAACCAATGTGCAGCCCACAGAGCTAGGAAAGAAGTGGTAAAATATATCTAAATCAAATAGAAAATAAATAAAGGAAAGATATATAATGCCAAATTAGCATGCTGGTTTGAATGAGAATGGCCCCCACCATTGTCTATGTTTGAATACTTGGTCCCCAGCTGGTGGAACTGTTTCAGAAGGATTAGGAGGTGTGCCTTTGTTGAAAGAGGTGTGTCACTGGGGTTTGTGGCTTTAAAAGAATCACATCATTCCTTGTGCTTCTCTTCCTCATGTTTGCCTCTCAAGCTGTGAGCTCTAAGCTACCACTACAGAGCTGTGTCTGCCTGTCTGACATCATGCTCCTATCACGATGTTCACAGAGTGTAACCCTCTGAAACTGCCAGTCCCCAAATAAACCTCTTCTTCTGTAAGTTGCCTTGGTCACGGTGTCTTATCACACAATAGAAAAGTACCTAAGAAAGGAAATTTAGACAAAAGTTGGTGCCAGGGTAGGCCACTGCTATAACAAGTTGCCATTTTTAATGTGGAAGCCTTTGGGACTTTGGATTAGAAAAGCAGTTAAATGCTGGGAGAAGGACTTAATGGGCCATCCTAGTAGGATCTTGGAGGATGGTAGTACTGAGAGCAATGCAGACTGTGGAGACACAGCTCAAGAGGCTTCAGAGGGAAAGAATATTAGCAATAGGGCTAGAGATCGTACTTGTGAATTCTGGCAGAGGATGTGGCCGCTTCCTACCCTTATCCTAAAATTTTGACTGAGGCTAAATTGTAAAGAATTGGATTAGCCAGGTGGTGGCGGCGCACGCCTTTAATCCCAGCACTCAGGAGGCAGAGGCAGGTGGATCTCTGTGAGTTCGAGGTCAGCCTGGTCTACAGAGTGAGTTCTAGGACAGGCTCCAAAGCTACACAGGGGAACCCTGTGTTGAAAAACAAAAACAAAGAGAAGAGCATTGGATTAATTTCCTTAGTAGGGGAAAATTCAAGATGGCCTAATCTTGACTCTGTTTCATTGCTATTAGTAATCACTCTTACACAGGTCTACAGTGAAAATTAAGAAGATTTTAAAAAGTTAGGAAATTAAAAAGAACTTGAATGTCTATAAAGAAAATATAGATGTTTTACAAAGTTTTACTCAAGAGAAAATTGGATATAGTATATAATATTTTAATTTTGATTTTCAACAAATTCCAGGTCATTTTCTAAAAAAATTAATATCAAAAAATTAAGAAGTGGGGAGCTGATGGGTAGAAGGTAATGTGCCAATAAGTTTCTATTGTGGTGGGTTGCATTTGGTTCTGACTACTCAGTTCTCTCCAGACCCCTGGTTTTTGGCTGTGCCATCTTCCAGAGTTCTGAGCAGTGGGCCAAATGGCCTCCTTCAGTCACTGATCAGTCATATGACTTGCTTTGATTCTACGGTATTGGCAGATGTGATTAGAACAGAAGCATGATATGACCCTTGGCCTTGAGCTTGGTATACTTCCCCTAACATATATATGGGTTACCCAGTCAATGTCAGGTATGTGGGCAGCAAATACACAAGTACATCATTCAAGTACATCATTCAAGTCTACATAAGTTCAACAGATCCTTCTAGGAAAACCCAGCTGAGCCCCTAGATGTGTGTAAAATTAATGAACATTATTAGAAGCTACTGAGGCATTGAGGTTGCTTGTTACACAGCAAAAACTAACTGCTGCATTTAAACATCAGTAATAACCAGTTGGAAGACACACACTGTAAGGAAGACTTGTGACCTGTAAAGGATCTGGTCTTCTGTCCTTGTGTCTCTTGTCCCAGCTATTCTCCATATAACAGCCAGAGGAGCCTTCCTAAGTTCAGACCAGTTTATGTCATTCCCAGGCAGCTCCCAGCCTCCTCAGAGTTGAGTGTGGAGTCCACCCTCACTGCCTGCAGGGCTTTCTGAGATTTGTCTTTTTGCCTTGGATCATAACTTCTCTAACCCTTTGTGTCAACCCATAGAAACACTAGCTACCTTGTTGTCTGTCCCTCTTGCATGGTAGGCACTGGAGCCATGAGGCCTTTGTGCATCCCATCCTTTTTCCCCCTGCCAGAAATGCTCTTCCACAGCTGTCTGTGTGACTCACCCACTTGCTTTCTTTGAGCCTCTGCCCAAATCACCATCACTGGAGAGGCTTTCACTGGCTCCACAATAGGCCAGAGCTATTGTGGAGCTCTGATCTCCTCCCCATCCTACCTCCTTGCTGGCGCTTGTCTTCCTTGGCACATCTCACCACTGACACAGTGCCAGTATTTCTATTTTTACTTGTTTCTCATTGTCTTTTTGTACTTTCTAAAATGTAGGCTCCACACACCAGGAATTTGGTTCTCATTCACTTCTTTATCACGGGAGACCAGAACAACGATCAGGAAATAAGTCCTCAATAAACACTGTTGAATAAATAGGTGAACCTAGAAAGAAATTTCGTAAAAATGCATGGAACTTGTATGAAATAAAAGAGCAAGTCTATAAAACTTAGTATTTAGTGGAGGGCTCATCAGATAGATCTTAAGGAAAATTTAGATATGTTTACAACAATCTAAACTGTTCTGTAAGAATGAATAGTAAATGCTGGGAATATACTAACTAGCTCACCATGTGAGAGGACCTATGCTGGGTCCTTGGAACTGAAATAAAAAGGTAGGCATGTGTTCTCTATCATCTGTTAAGATGTTTAGAAGGTTAAAGAAATAAAATCTTGGAAACACCAGTGTGAACAGACATTTCACTAGAGCAGACTACAGACCCGAAACAGACCTGTGATCGTCCATACTGATTTTCAACTTGATGGGATTTAGATTCACCTTGACAAATCTCTAGACATCTATGAGGGAGTTTCTAGATTGCATTAACTAACATGGAAATGCCCACCCTAAATGTGGGTGGCACCATTCCCTAGGCTCAGATCCTGGGCTAAATAAAAAGAGAGCTGGGTGGGCACTAGCAGACATGGCTCTCTACCTTCTGACTGTGGATACAATGTATCCAGTCACTGATACAATGTGTCCAGTCACTGACTCACCCCTCCTGTGGTCAGTCACTCATACATCCAGTCAGTGATACAATGTGTCCAGTCACTAATGCAATGGTTCAGTCACTGCTACAATGTGTCCAGTCACTGACACATCCAGTCACTGATACAATGTGTTCTGACAGGATCCATCCAGTCACTGATACAATGTGTCCAATCACTGATACAATGTGTTCAGTCACTGATACAATGTGTCCAGTCACTGTTCCTGCCCTGAGCCTTCTTCACCATGAGGGACTGTAACCTCAAACTGTTTGTTGAAATCAATCTACCTTTCCTCAAGTTGCTAGGATGTTGTGATGACAGCTTTGGGACAGCAACACAATCTCTACTTCACTGTGACAAAACATGGTAAAGAAGAAAGGGTTTGTTTTGCCTTCTGGGGGGCAGGGGATAAATTCCATCCTGATGGGAGTGGCATGGCGGCAGGAAGAAGAAGCCAGTGGGCCACACTGAACCTGAAGTTTGGAAGTCACTAGTGATGGCTCCTTGTGCTCAGCTCAGTTTTTAAAAAGCATTTTTAATATTTATTTATTTTATATGTGTGGATTTTGCCTACATGTATGGCTGTACACCACATTCATGACTGGTGCCAAAAGAAGCCAGGCCTCAGAAGAAGGCCTTAGATCCCCTGGGACTGAAGTTACAGACAGTTGTGGGTGCTGGGAATCTGGTCCTCTGGAAGGACCCCTCAACCCCTGGAATGAAGGGGGTCCTCTCATCTCAATTAGCCTAGATAATCCTCCCAAGTCACACCCAGAGGCTTCCCTTTTGAGTGACTCCAGGTTCTGTGACATCAACAGTGAAAGCTACCTCTGCCCTAAAGGGACACACTACTTTTTTGATGACATTATGCAGTCTTGGGATATGGGTTGTGTGGAATGAGTCAACAGAAATGGGGATTGAATCCTGGCATTGTCCACAAGCACACAAGCGTTGGGAGTTGCTACATACCATTCAAACTGCAGATTCTGTGGCTAAGACAGGGCACTCAACACCTCAGCATCTATTTCCATATAAATATATTTAATTTTCCATATAAAAACAGAGTTTTAAATGGTTGAGAAACCGTAGTGTGATCCAGTATGGAACAGTGCTTAATATCACTTTATACAATGAAAGGTTTGAGTGATTCTAAGATTTCCAGTGACCACAAGAGTTCTTCTGTAAGCCACATGGATGGCAATAAATCAGCCAGAGCCAAGGGGGTCCCTACAGTGTCCGAGAAACGGGGCAAGTTTCAAGTAGAGACAGACTATGCTGACTCAGGCTGTGATAGCCCCATTTACAAAGGTAAGCTGGGGGTTATTAGACAGCAGTAGGGAGTGAGGAGGGGAGGAATAGACCTTGGGTCTCAGGCTAGGGAGAACAGGTAAACAGGGAAGAATGTTCCATGCCTCTGAGTCAGAAAAAGAAGATTCTGGGGCAGTCAGTGGTCAGTGGTGTCCAATTAAAAATCAACCTCTTCAGGGGGAAAATGCATCCAGAGGAGCCTTACCCCCATCATAACTGATAAGAAATATTGATCTAGAAATTTCTATTTGGTGAAGAAATTAGTGCTAGAAGATTCTAGGAACTTGTTATCTCTTTGCTGTTTAAAGTAAAATGTGGATTTTTTTGGTTTTTGGCTTGGAAATTTTGTTATTTTAAAACAAGGAAATTTTTTGGTCATTTTGTGTTGTTTTCCTAGAACAAATAACCATTTTGTTGTATTCCTTGAGAAACAATCCATGACACATGAGCTTTTTAATCACACAATATGTATGTTAAGCTTTATCTTTGGAACAAAATAAATGGTTGATTATTGTCTCCCATCACTTATTGCTGAAGGTGTTATCTGTGTTGGATCTTGGCCTGCGTTTTGCTCCCCAACCTCCCTGGTAGCTAATGTCAGTGAGTCATTCTCGCGTTGGGCGTGTTTCCTGCCTGTTATTTGCATACTTGCATTTTGATGCTGAGAAAATCCTAGAAGTCAAGCTTCAAAAGTTGCCCACAGCTTGGACAGTGCCTGCTGTTTCAATGGTGTTCAACTGCAGGGCTTCCGTTGTGGGCCTGCTCCTCTTTCAGAGCTGAGTGTGTGTGCATGTGTGTGTGCTGAGGGCAGGGGGGTGGCACTTTACAGAATGGGAGTCCCAGTCCCATGGCCCTTCCTTGAGCAGTCTCGATGAGAGCAAGCCGTGCAAGAAGGGCTCAGAGCACAACGAGGATTGCTCATTACCCAACTCACTCCTCAAATGCATTCATACTCATATTCATTCACATTAAACGATCATCTGCTGGGGACGGTGTGCTGGTTATTTCTAATAATACTTATGTCTAATGAGTTTTAACAAGAGCAAATGTGCTAGTCATTTAGTCAGTAATTGCTAAGCATGTAGTAAACACAGAACTTACTTTTCCTATTTCTATAAGAATGCCATTGGTATTCGGGTGGAAATCTCATGAATCTATAAGCTACTTAGGGTAGTATAGACATTTTAAATATACTAATTCTCACAGTCCACAAGCCTACATGGTCTTTCCCTTGTATGTACACATAGAATCTTCAGGGGTTTTTGTCAGTGTTTTGTAATTTTCATTCTAGGACTTGTTACTTCTTTGCTTAAATTTATTTCTAGGCATTTTGGGTTGGTTGGTTGGTTTGCTGCTGGCCCTGAATTCCCAGGTTTGATCCATCTTGCTGCCTCAACATCCTGAGTAGCTGGGGCTATGGGCTTGCACTTCCACACCTGACTTATCCCAAGGCATTTTTCTTGTCTTCTTCTGCTTCAGTGTTGCTGCTGTTGTTTATAGCGTGCTAACAGCATCGACTCATATCTTTTGAGTAAGTTCATTACTAGTGTGTACAATATGGCTGGCTTTTATGTTGGATTATGAAGGATTTTATATCCTTTGGTTTTGCTGAATTCCCTTATCTGTGTCTTTTGGTAGAGTTTGTAGAAGCTGTTTTTTTTATCTATATATTATGCCATTTTGAAGCAAGTAATTTGATTTGTTTGCTTCCTATTACTTGATACCTAATTCAAAATCACTATTATAAAAATCAGCAAATGTTGACTGGTGAGCGCAGGATGCGACTCAGGCACTGCAGACGGAATGTAGATCAGTACAGACTTCTTAGTGTCAAGGTTTATGAAAATCAGATTATCCAGAGACTCCAGCAATCCAGCATAGTGTGGTACTATGACACCAGCTCAGAGTGTGCCACTATGACACCAGCTCAGAGTGTGGCACTATGACACCAGCTAAGAGTGTGCCACTATGACACCAGCTCAGAGTGTGGCACTATGACATCATCTCAGAGTGTGCCACTATAACACTATCTCAGAGTGTGGCACTATGACATCATCTCAGAGTGTGCCACTATGACACCATCGCAGAGTGTGCCACTATGACACCATCTCAGAGTGTGCCACTATGACACCATCTCAGACTGTGCCACTATGACACCATCTCAGAGTGTGGCACTATGACATCATCTCAGAGTGTGGCACTATGACACCATCGCAGTGTGGCACTATGACACCATCTCAGAGTGTGCCACTATGACACCATCACAGAGTGTGCCACTATGACACCATCGCAGAGTGTGGCACTATGACACCATCTCAGAGTGTGCCACTATGACACCAGCTCAGAGTGCGGCACTATGACACCAGCTCAGAGTGTGCAACTATGACACCAGCTCAGAGTGTGGCACTATGACACCAGCTCAGAGTGTGGCACTATGACATCATCTCAGAGTGTGCTACTATGACACCATCTCAGAGTGTGCCACTATGACATCATCTCAGAGTGTGCCACTATGACACCAGCTCAGATGCAAAATCAACTTACAAGTCTATGACAGACAGAAGAAGAAAATATGTCATGTGTGCACGCGCAATGAAGCATGGTTCTACCGTAAAACTGAAACCTCATCATCTGTGGCAGGATGGACACACCTGGAAGATTACGGTGAAATAAACGTCCTTTCTAAGCAAGGATCTCTCACACATGGAAAGCAAAACTATTGTCCTCAGAGTAGATGAAAGTGGAATAATTCCTAGGATATAGGAGAGGGAGAGGAAAAGAGAGATTAAAAGATGTTGGGTAGTAAGTACGAAGACACAGTTAGACGGAGGGAGGGGGTCCAAGAACAATATAGCCCATCAGTAGGAAGTTAGAGTTCACTGAAGCAAGAACCCAAGGGTTCCTAAGATGGGGCTAGAGAGATGACTCAGAGGTTAAGAACACTGGCTGCTCTTGCAGAGGACCTGGGTTTGATGCCCAGCACCCACATGGCAGCTCACAACCATCTATAACTCTGATTCCAGGAGAGCCAATGTTCTCTTTGACTTCCATGAAAACTGCACACATGTGATGAACTTATACATGCACACAAAATATTTACATATATAAAATCAAAATAAATAAGTATTTTTATAAAAAGCCTCCAAATATAGGCAAGTGACAAAGAGACAAAAAGCTGGTTGCCTTGGTTAACAGGGAGATGAAAAGCTGGTTGCACCCCCTCAAAATACCTGTACTTAGGACTTTCTCCATATTCCTAGTTGTATGAGTTTGGGGAAATTACTTGCTTCTCTGTGCCTCTGTTTTCCTGAGTGTAAAATACTGAGGATAACTATAGTATTTATATCAGTGGACCACAGAGAGTCTGCTCTCCAGTCATAGTGATGAGTATAACTCCATTAGAGATTGATGGACAAAGCCACACTAGGAAACCTGGCAGCTAAGATGTATACAGTGGCTTAAGAGGTAGAAATGAGGATGGCAAGTTAATAACCATCTCACCTGATGGCTTAATTTACCATAGAGTACCTAGGATGGGGACTGATAGGTTGTAAGTACTCTATGTACGAGGTAGGGCCCTGTTTTAGTACTGTCTTGGTTTGTATTTTTAACCTGATGCTATCCAGTGCTGCACAGGGTCTGTAGAGCCCAAGGACCCTCAAGGCCAAGGTCAGTAAGAACAGTTACAGCATTCCTGTGCTTACAGGGAGCAGCCCCTCACACACTCTACTCGCAGAGGCCTGAGAGGCTCTGAGCGTCTATCAATCAAGCATAGTAAATTGAGGCTACAATGGTCAGAGGAAACCCCAATAAGTGAGAGGGGTGCCCTGCTTTCCCCTGATATCCCCAGCATGACCCCTTCATTACAATACCGTGAATGTCTGTCAGCATTTCCACTGATGAGAAGGGGGAAACACAGATCGGGGCTTTCATGGAAAGTGCCCTGATTCTCACAACCAGAATTCCTGCCTTTCAAGGGGGTGGGGGCAGCAGATCTTTAACTTTTCCTTCAACGTTTCAGAACACAACTATTTGAAAAGCATCCTTTCTGAGGAATGGTATTTCCTGGCACAAGGCAGCCTTTGTCAAGTGACTCAGACTGATTGGTTTTCAATATCAATCGGCCTCAACTTACAGAGAAAAAGTGGGCACTGGGTATCAGTTTGATGGCAGGGTTTTTCCCGGTTTGAAGAGCTTTAAATACGGCTAGCCTGGAAGGTGCCAGTAGGTTGAGCTCCAGACTCCTGCCAAGATGCTTGTGGCCTCTATCCTTGCCTCTGCCCTGATCTTCAGTGCTATAGGCTCTGCGCTGAACTGGAAATGCAGTACCATCAGTGGGATCAAAGACACCAACTTCCTTATCAAGAAGCTGAAGGTAGATTTATGGGGCTTGGGAGAGCTGGCAACTGTGTGAGCCATCCCTGGAGGGTGAGGAAGGGCTCTCTACTCACTCTGGATTATCTTCTCTTTGCCTGCTGCAGGATGACCCTCCCTCAAAATGCAGCTGCAGCACCAATGTGAGTGAATGATTTCTTAAGAACCTTCCAAACCTGTCTTGAATTTCACAGTTGGAGTGTTCATGCTGTGATTTCTCTCTTGCAGGTGACCAGCTGCTTGTGTCTTCCCATCCCATCAGTAAGTACAGTTAAAAAAGAGCACTGGGTCGCTGTTCAAGCTTTGAAGAAAAATAACACAATTTACTTCACATTCTAAATTTTAAATTATTACCTAAATGTAACTGTTATAGTATAGATCTTTAAAACTTTATCTATCTATCATATATCTATCTATCTATCATCTATCTATCTATC
>LOJH01018775.1:4103-21579 GCA_001685095.1 Ellobius talpinus | reverse complement strand
TAGATAGATAGATAGATAGATAGATAGATAGATAATATATACATATATATGTATAGTGTGTGTCTTGTGTGATGTAGGCATATGAGAGCCTGAGTGGATGGGTATATGGGCTTGAAGTGAGCATATGAGGGTGTGAGTTAGGGTGTGTATGTGAAGTGAACATGTGAGTGTGAGTGGAGGGGTAGGTAGTGAGCTTGTAAGTTGAGCTGTATGTGCGTGCACGCACTCGGAAGTAGTATGTATAATAAAAATGAGAGTGACTGTGTGGTGGGTATGATCGGGTGAGGGGTGTGTCATGTGTGCATACGCATGCAATTATATATGAGTGTCCATGAAGTATAGCATGAAGGAGTGATCAAGAGAAGCAATATAATGCCTCAGTGCTGGGAGTCTATCATCCAGTGTTATCTGAAGCTTTTTAACTGTTGCTCATTGTTAAGAAACTGCTGTGACTTATTGCTTCTTTTGCATATGAACAGATGACATCCCACAGTGCAAAGTTCTAACCAACCAGTAGGAAGCATTTTCTTTCAGTACAGAAGACAGGAGTCTTTTTGTTTGTTTGTTTGTTTGTGCTTTGAGACAGTTTCTCTGTTGTAGCCCTAGCTGTACTGAAACTCATGTTGTAGACCAGGCTGACCTCGAACTCAGAGGTCTGCCTCTGTCTCCCGAGTGCTGGGATTAAAGTCATGCACCACCATGGCCCAGCTGACAGGAGTCTTTAAGAGGCAGACAAGCAGTGAACCTATGATGTGGGGTTACCCTCTGTATTCTGTGAATACCATTGGTTAATAAAGAAGCTGCTTTCAGCCAATGGGTTAACAGAGTAAAGCCAGGTGGAAAATCCGAACAGAGATGTAGAGAGAGTAGGCAGAGTCAGGGAGACATCATTTACCTGGCCGCCAAGGAGACAGATGCCCAGGAACATTACCAGTAACCCATGAGCCTCGTGGTAAAATATAAAATAATAGAAATGGGCTAATTTGAGGTGTAAGAGCTACCTAGAAAGAAGCTAGAGCTAATAGGCCAAGTGATTTAATTAATACAGATTCTGTGTGGTTATTTCGAGTCTGGACAGCGGGAATGAGCAAGCAGCCTCGGATAACAAACCCAGTGTACCCAGGCTCACCCTGGATGGTGTCCAACCTCGTGGAGGCAGAATGTTTGCTTTGAGGAACGGCAGGGCATGCAACCTGCAAATCTTGGGAGACTCACACCCAGGCTGGCAGACAGCTGTCCTATCCTGTGCTCTCGGGGCCTTGGCTCCTCTAGAAACACAGCTTGTCTCTCTTGTCCGCATGCCAGAGCACACAAGAGGAATCTAGCGCCAGAGCAGAGTTTGAATTCTGACCTTTCAAGAAACTAATCATAAGACAAGTGATTTGATCTCTGCAAATATGTGTTCTCTCCCACGAAAGGCACTAGGGAAGTGTGTGTGTGTACCTGTGTGTGTATGTGTGTCTCTGTGTATCTCTGCGTCTGTGTGTCCCTGTGTGATCTATATGTCTATGTGTGTATAGGTTTGTCTGTGTGTGTATCTGTGTCTATGTGTGTATCTGTGTTATGTGTGTCTGTTTGTATGTCTGTGTATCTGTGTCTGTGTGTCTGTGTGTGTGGTCTATGTGTCTCTGTGTATGTGTCTGTGTGTCCATGTGTCCAGACCGCAGACATATGTACATATGTGTATGCAGTATGAAGGGATATTTGCATCAAGAGTTTGGGGGATCCTGCACAAAATAAGCATGCAGATTTGGCCCCTCTCCCCATTATGTGGAATTCCAGAAGCCTGTCCCAGGGGACTCTGGGTGATTAGGGGAGGGCAGCCAGCCAATAGTTTCAAGGTGACTCTGGGAAATTCATTATATTGAGTTCACTTTTATCATCTGTCAAACAGGTCAACTTTTTCTTAAAGGTCCCCTAGTCACAGTGGCCTATGGACATTGCTACTGCTGTTCAGGCCCCATATTTTTCCCCAAAGGCCTGTTCTCCACCCAGAATCAAATTTTTGTGAAGAATCAATCCATCCAGGCCAGTTTCATAATGGCAGCAAGGGCAACATCCACAGATGTGAGACCCCTCACCAAGATGCCCACAGAGAACAAACTTGTCCCACGTATATGTTTATTGTTGATTCTGTGCACCAAATCTATCACAAGCAGCATCTAGCGAAGGACAGACCCCCAACCCTGCCCACCAGGGCTCACATTCTATAAAACACCAGGGGCCTAGAAAGCTCTAAATGCGCTGCCAAGCAGCTGGGACTATTTGCAAGATCGTCTAGTAAGGCAAGTGTGATTGTTCTAGAATGCAGAGCAAAGGCAATGGGAGGCAAGTTCCCTCTCTCCTTAGGGACCTGGGACTGGGTGGTGTTTCACCCTGGACCTTCCTGCTGCCCTCTCTGTTTGCACCACACTGGTGGCTTCCTTCCTGAGATCACCATCATTCAATGGCCAGATCTGGTTCTGACCGTGGGGTCTGGGCCTGTACCTTGGAGTAGCTTGTAGCTAAGTCTAGGACACATGCAAGACCTGCTTCCTGACTCGGGTTACTGGCCTGCTCTTCATAGCCTTCCCAAGGCTGGAAGCAGTTTCCAGAGTTCCATCTGGATGCCCGTGGGAACTGTGGGGCTGCCAGTGAGAAGCTCCAAGAACGCAGCTGTATGTGTACAGTTTGTTTCCTCTGGTCTCCTGATGGAAGCCCTAGACAGGCCACAAGACTGTACAGAGATGGTCTGCTGGGCACTGTGCAGAAAATGCTCCAGCACAGGAGGATAGCGGTGTTACTAAACACACAAGGAGTCGAGAGGGTGAGAAGGAGAGGCCCCCAGGCCCCCAGCATCTGCTAACATGGTGACTCTAGTTGGCCTTTATTAACTTCTTCCAGCATCCACTCCCCTCCCTGCTCCACATAAATGCTGGCAGTGGTAGTCCAGAAACCAGTGAACAGAGAGGGTAAGAGGGCTGAACTCTGCACTGTCTCACAGACTTCTAGGAGCTACAGAGCTCATTCCAGCTCCAAGAATTGAGCAAATGCATTTCCCTACTGGAAAGAACCCTCCACACAGTGTTCCCAGCATCTCCCTCTCTGACTAGAAGATGTGGAGAACTCGAAAGGCCCATGAATAAGGAACAGGTCCGATGACACCATCTGGACACTGTAGTGGGGAGAAAGGAAAAGGCTCCCACGTCACTAGCACCTGTGTGCACATAGCTCACTGTCTGTGAGCTCCTGGGCAAGCCATGAGAAGACAGCTGCTCCCAGGCCAGCCTTTGGGCCAGCAAGGTATATCACTGTCATGACCAATGTCAGAAGTGGTCACTGGCTCCAGGTTATAACTGACAGGGGACCCTGGATACTGCAGATTCCAGCTCTCTCCAGCCCTAGCTCCCTGAGGCTGGATGTAGCTCACAAGGATCAATAGATGGTTCTGGAGAACGCAGCACTATGCTAAGCTTCCATCTGCAATAAAGCAGGCCCAGCTCCCTCTCTTCAGCTCAGGGCCCACCAACAGGCCAGTCAGCAGAAGCAAGCTCACACTCTCTCTGGGGTTAGGGCAGCCTTGGTTTATGTGAACCAGGGTTTGCCTTGGGGAGATGATATCTTTTGACTGACATCAGATTCCCCGGGGCAGAGTGTGCTGTTTCTCACAAGTATTCTTTCTGGACTATTCTGTTAGGGAACTGGAGGGGAGGCTCTCTGTTGCCGAGACTCAGAGGGATTTCTTGTTTGCCCTGTAAGCACCACTGCAGGTTGGAGATACATTTCCTGGGCCCTGCGGTTAGCTGGAGTCCTTCCCTTGTGCATAGGAAAACCTGACATTCTCTGTTTCTCTGTTTTCTTTTCGAGGGAGGGTTTTTATACATAGCCCTGGCTGTCCTGGAATTCATTCTCTAGACCAGGCTGGTCTCAAACTCAGAGGTCTCCCGGCTTCTGCCTGCCAGTGCTGGGATTCAAGGTGTGTCCCCACCATGTTTAGTTGGTTTTGCTTCTACACAGGTGTATCAGTTGTTCTGAGAGAGCTAGGTCACCTTGATCGTAATTGTTGAAAGTGTGGAAATAAACACATGTGTAGCAGAAAACACAGCCAAGGCAGATGTATTGTGACTGTCACTCAGAGAACTCTAAACTAAACCATTCCGCTCATAACCAGAACCCAGAGCAAAGTAAGCCCACACCCTCACGTGAACTCCCAGCATGCCCTGATATCTGCTGCCTCTGAACACCCTGTAGTCTGGCTACCAGCTGACTAATGTTGATGAAGAATTTGACCACAATTCCTGGTTTCCATTACACTTGGTTATTCAATTGGAAGATCTCATCTCTGAGCTATTTTGCATCCCCCAAATGGAAAACAAAAATTAGAAACAGATATGGGCATATAACACCCTACAAGGATGGGTTGAGGGGATGCAGATGAACAGAACAAGGATTATTGGCAGGGAAGAAGCTTGCACAGGCTACTGCAGTTCAGATGCTTCTGGTCTGGCCAGCTCAGTTGCCTCTTGTCTTGACTGTACCTCTCTCTCTTTCTCACTCCCGACAGCTAAACTTTTACAAAAGCTGCCCACGAAGGGGTAGGGGAGGCTGGGAGGATCCCTCCCCAGCCCATGGAAAGCTAGAAAGTCCACAGCGTCTCCAGAAGTCCTTCAGAACAAACTTGGAGTGGAGACACTGTGATGTCATTTCTTAGTATCACGCTGATCACACAGATATCTATTGAGATTGGGAGAATTCATAAGGCTGTACGCTATCACTCCTGCTTTCTGTATGAACGTGATCCTTCAATACACAATCAGAAAGGGAAAGCGAAGGGCTGAGTACAAGGACCCTGGGCAGCAGGTTGTGTCCTTTAGCCAGTGTTAATGAGCTGATTTCCATGTTTTGAGAACTTAGTGACTGTGTGATTTTATACCATAAAGGGATAAGATCTTCGGAGGAAAGCTGGTGGCTTTGAACATTCTTCTCTAAAGGGCTGAACTTGTTGCAACAGATGCTGATGACAGCTCTGCCTGAGGGACCAACAGCATAGGGGTCTTTCTGACTTACAGCACATGCTCCAAGCCAGTGCAGTGAGCTAAAAGATCCAAACCTTCTCACGGAGAGAACTTAAGTCTGCCTTTGGCAGCAAAAAAACAAAGGGTAACCTCTCACTTGAGGGAAACAGAGTCACGCCATGGCACAAAAACAGAAGCAAGAAAAAAATCAACTTATATAATACTTTGAGGCAGGGGTTGTCCCAGCAGAGAACTAACTATCTTATAATGTGAGCAGGCCTTGTCATCATTAAGTCTACAGAGGCTGAGAGGGGCTGGGTGCAAGGAAGCTTGTTCTTGGCAGCAGTGAGGATTTGACAGAGGGTCCCTCTGAAGGATGCCTCTGGGGTTGCTTGTTTGCTTGCTTGTTTGTTTGTTTGTTTAATGACCAATTCGATTTCTCTGGGAGTAAAAGGTCCTGAAATGCCTGCTTCTCTATAGAAGACTCAGAGGCTCAGGACAAGATGGGGGCATTTTCCCCCTGGCCATCCGAGCTTGACTGTGTGGACCCAGGTTTGGAATCTGAATGATCGAATGCTTTGGTCCTCTGGTATCATCCTTCCCCAGCCCTGCTTTAGCCTGCTTCCCTAACACTCATTGGGAGCCTTCATCTGCATCAGGACCGCCTGGCTCCTCTTCTTACAGCAACAGCAGCAGATGCAAGCAGCTAGGGAACAGGCCAAAGCAATGATGCCGATCACAATGGCAGCAATAGCCAGCCCAGTCTGGGCATCAGTCATGCCCCATGTATTGCGGTCATCGGAGACTTCAATGGTGGTCAGATCTGTGTAGTCTTCCACAGAGGTGGTGATTTCTGTGGTAGAGGAAATGGATGTGGTGTCGGGATAGCTGGGTGACCCTGACAGATTAGGGTCTACATAGCGTGGCACTTCCGGGTAGCTAGATACTTCAGGCACCTGGACACTGGGCCCAGGGATGATATTGATGATGACAAGAGACTGGCCTCGGACATTGGCTGGGCTGGAACACACTGGAAGGGTGTCTGTCCCCAACCGGGCTCTGTTGAGAAGGAGCCAGTTATGAAGTGGGAGGATATCTGAGTCACACCTCCAGGGGTTGTCATAGAGACGAAGCTCACACAGGTTCGCCAAGTGATCAAAGATGCCCAAGGGCAAGTTCTCTAGATTGTTGTTCTGCAGCTGGATGGTCGTGAGGCCGTTGACATTGGCGAAGATGCTGCCAGGGAGCTGTCGAAGGCGGTTATTTTGGAGGGAGATATTTTGCAGATTGGACAGGGATCGGAAGACATTTCCATCCAGGTCCTGTAGAGCATTGGTATGGAGGGACAGTTCTCGCAGGTTCGTCAAGCCGTTGAAGGCTCCTGGGGAGATGGAGTTGAGCTGATTGTGACTAAGAATCAGAACTTGCAACTGGGGCAGGTTGATGAAGGTGTTGTCAGGGAGGGAGGAGATGTGGTTGTTGTAGAGCCAAAGCTCCCGCAGGTTGGGCATAGGCCCAAAGATTCCCGGGGAGAGCTCCTTTAGGGAATTGCCAAAGAGCGTGAGTCTGTTAAGCTGGGGCAACTGCATGAAGATGCCAGGGGGCAGCTGTGAGATGTGATTGTTGGACAGATACAGTTTCTGGAGGTTGCGGTTATTGTGGAACAGGCCAGGGGACAGTGTGCCTATCTGGTTCTCCTGGAGGGCCAGCTCCTGGAGGTTGCCAAGAGCATCAAAAGTGCCCATGGGGATGTCTGAAAGCCTGTTCTCATACAGCCGGAGCACCTGGAGGTTGCCAAGGTTCTGGAAAACCCTAGGTGGCAGGTGGGTGAAGCCGTTCTTGCCCAGGTTGAGCTTGGTGAGTCCCACCAGGTGGTCAAAGATACCTTCGGGGATGTATTCCAGATTGTTGCCATGCAACTGGAGTTCCTTAAGATTACTAAACTGGGAGAACTGGGCTGGCTGGATCTGAACCAGTTGGTTATTGGACAGAAGGAGGGATTCCAGATTGTCCAGGCCCTGAAAGAGACCAGGAGGCAGCATCTGTATTTTGTTGTTGGCCAAGCTGAGGTAGCGCAGCGAGCCCAGGTTGCGGAAGGCACCTGGCATGATGTTGGACAGTTCGTTCTTCTCCATCCTCAGGGCGATGAGGGCTGAGACGTTGAGGAACGGGGTCTCCGGGATCTCGGTGATGTGCGTGTTGAGGATCTGCAGGCTCATAGCATTCCAGGGCAGAGGGGTGGGCACTGCCACAATCCGTGCCCCTGTACACTCTACCTGGGAGGCCCGAGAACAGGTACACTCGCTAGGGCAGCCATAGTAGGCCAAGCCTGCAGCCCAGGCTTGGCAGCCCACCAGCAAGAGGAGATAATATTTCAGTGACATGGCCTGTGTGGGGAAAGAGAAGCTGTGTGAGTCATGGTCACCTCGCTGACCACCAACTTTCAGTTTTAATCATGGCTTCCAGCCCCACCATCATACACAGAACTCAAAATTCTCTCTGCTTTGGCCAGAGAGCTCCTGGCCTTCCCATATCTGCACCCTTGTCCAAGCGATCGCCTCACCCAAAAGCTCCTTGTGCTCAGTCAAGCCTTCCTCCTGCTTCTGGGTCAAGTTCAAGTCCAGCCATCATTAAGAAGTTTTCTAGATCTCATCAGTGGGTATTAGTCACCCCCTTGTGCCCCTTGTGCAGGTGATAACCCTGCCACCACCATGTCACAGCCAGCTACACTTAGGCTGCAGTTATCTGTCTCTTTCCCTAGTCAACAAGCTTTTTAAGGGTGTTATCTTACATCCTGCGGCTTGCTAAGACAGAAACTGTATCTTTAAATATGTATTATATTGCTAATTAAGTCTTTGAGAATTTTGTGCATACATACGTTGTATTTCAATCTTATCCCCGCCCCCTCCACTCCTCCTAATTCTGCCTGGATCCACTCCCCACCTCTCTACTCACCTCATCCCAATTCATGTCCTCTTTATTTTTAAAAATAACCCACGGAGTCCAGTTTGTGCTGCCCATACACAGATGGGTGTGGGGCCAGCCACTCGAGCATAGTCTACCTACCAGGGGCCACACCCTTAAATAAAACTCAACTTTCAATAGCTCCTCGGCTAGGGGTGGGGGCTCACAAGCCCCTCCCCAAACCCATGCTGGAATGTGGACTGGCTTGATTTTGTGCAGGTCTTCGGCAGCTGTGGTGAGTCCATGACAGGCCCTCTCCCACCTGTGGCTTTCACAATCTCCCCAACCCTCTTCAGTTCCCTGAGGAACTGTACCATATGACCTCTATAGTTCTTAGCCCGTGGTTGGCAGAACACGGCCTGGTTGGAAGGACCAGAAAGGCACTGAAAATAAGTCAGTCTATCAATAGGGTCTGAGCCTGGGATGTTTGGGCCACAGGATGGGGCAGTGAGGGCCAGCAGAGGGAGGAAACACTAACCCCAAGTAGCTCTTCCTGCCTTCTCTCCCGACCCTCCGTACCAGCCCATGGCCACCAACACCACCCTGGCCCTTTCTCAGCCTGTCCACATGTGCTTCATTTAGATTTAATCCAAGCCATCTTCTGATAAGCAGCCACTGTCTGCACCACAGGCTGCCTGTCTGGAGGAGGGGGCTGGGCCTCAGCTGATGCCTAGGGTGTGGCTCCTTGTGTGAGTCCTGGTTCCCACAGGAAAACACTGGGTGGCCTGGAGTAAGTCCCTGAAAACAAAGACACACTTAAAGTTGAAGGGTATAAGTGGGTCCAGATGTCTCCTTAGGCACAGGAGCCAAATACACAGAAGGCTTTGGGTTTGAAGTCACCTATGGCAATGCTAAATACAGAGCCAAGGGCGTAGTTCCCTACGTGGGTATTGGAGGTACCGCTTGGCCTTGAATGAGAATTCTCAGGCCTCAAACTTCAGCTTCCTCATCTGCTAAGCGGGGGAGACAACCTCTGTTTTCTCTTGGGGTTGTTGTGTGGGTTAGATGGGAGAACAGACGCAAAGGGCACCCTATGCGTGGCTGTATTAATGCACGCCCTTGTTCCCAATTTACCCATAGTACACATTTATGGGCCCCTGAAGGCAGCAAGCCCTCCGCGTGTCTCTAGTCTGGCAGGCTTAGATACGGGGCCAAGGATTTTTTTTTGTGTAGACATGAGAGGCCATGATCTCTGTCCACAGTTCAAAGGAACCTATAACTCCTGAGGCCTAAGGAGTTGCCACCGCTCATGATTTTATGGGGAGGCAGGCAGCAGGGAAACTGAGGCTCCAGTCTTAAGGCTCTGGTCCCCAGACATCCAGGTGAGAACTTTGAGTGTCGTGCAGTGCCTCTCCTAAGGGGCAAAACTGATGACAGGCAGGGATGTCAGTCAAGGCACACACTGGACAAGGGGGGGCACTCGGTAGCTTCTCTTGGCGACCTGGGATGATGGGGTCCTGAGCCTAGCTCCCCACCCTGGCCTAGGCTTCCTATACCCCTTTCATTCCCCGACCAAAAACGCAGCTGTGAAACACCCTATTATTATCTCCCACCTACATAGCCCTCAGCTTTTCATTTATTCTCAGCCCTTTCTAGCTCTGGCCTGCTGAACTTTGACGAAGGACTTGCCTACGTATGCAGGTCTATGGGGGAAGACAAAAGAACGGCATGGCCACTTGAGTCTGGTGGCAAAAGTCTAGGAGGCAGGTAAAGATGCAGACCACATTTAAATGGCCAGTCAGGTCCAAAAAGAGAGAGAGAGAACTTTTTACACAGAGGACACTCAGATCCAGGCATAGTGACTCAAGCTACTACTCAGGAGGCTGAGACAGGAAGATTTCTCCAAGCCTGAGGCTAGCCTGGACTATGGAGTGAGACCTTGTCAAAAGAAAAATTAAGAAAATTAATTAAAAAGTCTAGGCACAAAGAGCTCTGTCAACCCAGTGCTGGGTGAGTGGAGACAGGTGGATCCTGGGAGCTCTCCAGCTGGACAGCCAGCCTAACAGAATGGAGGAGTTCCAGGTACAGTGGAAGACTTTAGCTCAAAAATTAAGATGGGGTGCAATCGAGGAAGACACGTGAAGCTGACCTCTGGCCTCCACGTGTGTACCCAAAGGCACAAGGGCACGCCTCCCACACCACCCCTGACAAATACATACACACAAAGAGAGCACAGGAAAAAATGGCTCCATCTCCAAAATGTCAGGTTTTGTGTTGGCAAGAACAAGTAAACAACGCTGCAAGAAAAGCTAACGGTCTCGAGAGAACTAGGAAGTGTGGCGGGGAAAGTGTGTTAGTCTTACTCACAAGCACCGGATCAGGCCCCATCTTATTGTGCCATGCTCGGTTCCTCTGAACGTCAAAGCCAATAACAAACTGGTTTCTTTCTTTTTTTTTTTTTNNTTTCCGAGACAGGGTTTCGCTGTGGTTTTAGAGCCTGTCCTGGAACTAGCTCTTGTAGACCAGGTTGGCCTCGAACTGACAGAGATCTGCCTGCCTCTGCCTCCCGAGTGCTGGGACTAAAGGCGTGTGCCACCACCGCCCAGCTGACTAACTGGTTTCTTAAAGAACTCCTAGATCAGTGGTTCTCAACCTTCCTAACGCTGTGTCCCTTTAATACAGTTCCTCACATTATGGTGACCCCAACCATAAGATTATTTTCGTTGCTACTCCATCACTGTAACTTTTGAGAACCAATGGCCTAGAGGCTGGTGAGAGTAATAGACCATCCAAGCATCCACTGAAGGAGCTGCAGAGAGATAGCCGGAAGTAGACAGAGAATCCACAAGCCTTTCCAGAGTGTGAGGAACTGCCAGAGACCAACACCAGCATGCCTGGGTTGTGGCACAGCCGAGTTCAGTTCACACTTAGTGTGCACAGTCTCACCGAGGCAGCAAGCTCCGTGTTCAAGCATAGCTGTGCATTTTTAGATTGAGATGAAGAAAAGATTCCTACCCCACCCTGAGCAAGCAGTCAGTGGAGAAGACAGCAGATGCCCAGCCCATGGCTAAGACTTCAGGTTCCATGGCAGAGTCCCAAAGAGTGGAAATGAGAACCACCCATCTTCCAGGAGGCTGAGCAGTCAGGGCTTGTGTCTGTCCATCCCCTTGGTACATGTGTGCGAGTCTCACCCCTGGCTGAGTCTGAACTACTAAGTTTTCATAAATATTCCTTTGCCCAGCTCCAAGGATGATGTCATAGCCCAAGTAATGGAGAGTGATTATGTGCCCATCACCTGGAAGCCCTACCTGTTGCCTTTTCTTGTAGGAAGCAGCTCCCTTGAGGACCAATCCCCCAGATAGGCGGGGATATCAGGCCAGCCCCATGAAGACTCCAAGCTCTGGGGCTGTGTGTGTGTGTGTGGGGGTGGTGGTGGACACTTTGTAGCCTAGGAGGAAAACCAAAGAGATAATTCCCTGTGGGAACAGGCATTGCTGTCTAAAATGGACCACACTCAGCACAACAAATATTTCAAGAATCCCCAATGTCTTTTTATAAATCCTCCCCCATCTGCTGGGCCCACCCAGTGCTGCGTGCAGCTGTTTCCAGTTTTCCAGTGGTTGTGACAGCTGGAGCCCCCACCTCTCCCACCTGCCTGCTCCTGACCCCCTGCAGAGAGCACCACAAAGCTGCCCTACTCCTGCAGATGCAGCACTCAAAGCAGGCCTGGGGCTAGACCTTAAACTCTTGGCGGTGCTGCAGGCCATGGCCCTTGGCCTCAAGGAGCCCCTGATGTCGGCCTAATAGCCCACGCTGCCCAGTGCTGCTTGGCAGCCATGACAATAGCAGTTAAAGGCCCTCAAAGCTGCCCTAATTACAGCCTCCTCCTCCAGGCATTGAGCGCGTCCTCAATCATTTGGGCCAGCCCCTGGGGAGGGGGGGACTCCTGGCGTCAGTCGGACCCATGTAGTCAGAAAAGCTAGGCAGACAGACAGAAGGACGGACGGCTCACGTGGACATGGATGCAGCCCCTCCCCAGGAGTGGAAACGATTGAACAGGGCGCTGGCTGTGGGTCTCTTTGCAGAAACACCCTGTGACTCACAAACGAACACACAATTAGCTTTGAAGCCCTGGATGTCTCTGCTTGGGAGCTAGGCTTTCTTGGATTCTTACCATTGTTCATGTTCCCTAAACACAGTGTTCCCTGGAAAGAGACTCCTTATTCCAATGCCACAAAGTGAGACTTTTGAAGAGATCCAGGGAGACACCTATTCTACAGTGGTCTTGACATTAGCAAGCCGAGTTTAGGTAAACACTGCAGGCCTTGGCTTTCCCTTCTGGAAAAGCTTCTGAAGCTCTTATAGCTCTAGTGTTGTCTCTGCTGAAGGCAAAAAGGAACCTAAAATGAAGACTTAGTTTTCTCCGGTCCCCTCTTCCCCATGAAGAGCCACCGGCCTAGGTCCCACTTGTACCCTAAGGCTTGAAAACCCTAACTCTCTCAAGCCTGCATGTTTCAGAAGTTTCCCTGGCAGGACAATCCCGCGAGTTAACCGCTGTATCTTCACACAGCCCAAGACCTGAGAAGACTCTAAAGGGCCTCTCCCGCCCTTCTCAGTTCACCCGAAGGAACAGAGGCCCACAAAGAGGATTTCATTTCATGCCTGTGACACTTGCTGAAGATGGCTTCCTAATCAAGGCCTCTTCTGGAGTGAGATGGACCCTAGGCCAAGCCAGAGAGGCCAGGCTTGGGCTTGCACTGCCCAGCCCCACCCGTGTTGTCCTCAGGCTGGCTGCTCTTGGATGCGCAGTCTAAGAGGTGTAAAATCAGAAGAGGCTGGACCTGGTCAGACCTCCGGATCTCTCTCTCTCTCTTTCTCTCTCTCTCTCTCTCTCTCTCTCTCTCTGTCTCTCTCTCTCACTCTCTCTGTCTCTCTCTCTCTGACCTCCGGATCTCTCTCTCTCTGTCTCTGTCTCTCTCTCACTCTCTCTGTCTCTGTCTCTCTCTGTCTCTGACCTCCAGATCTCTCTCTCACACTCTCTCTGTCTCTCTCTCTCTCTCTCACACACACACACTAGATCTGATATCCTAGCATCACTACAATGACTGTGAAGGGACCTAATGTGTTTCTAGGACCAAAGTGGGTTCCCAATAAAAGAAAGTGAGGCTGGTTATTGCTAGCTTGTTGTTGAGCAAAATCGAATCTCTGGGGGCTCCACCCACAGCGCTCCTAACCTCTAGGTTGGGCTAAAGCCTACATTCACACACACAGGAACTCCAACTCCAATGCACACAGACCACACTCAGAAGAATCTAGAATATGGTCTAGACTACGCTCATAGCCTGTGTTATTTAGTCACCAAGAACAGAAAAAATGGGAATAGGAGAGACTGAAGGCTGTTTCGTCTTCTAGACACACCTCTCGGTTTGCCTCCCCCACCTGGAGTCTGCCACTTGTACTAGTTGAGCCTACAAGCTGTTTCCAGAGATAGTTCATGGAATCCGGGACAGCACCAGTACAAGAGCCCTTTGAAGTCATCTGCTTAGACCATTTGGTTATTTTGTAGTTGAAAAATTGATGGGTCCGTAGAGAAGAAAGAACTCACCCAAGGTCACACAGGCAATCAAAGACTCAACATGGAGCCCAGCGAACCTCTGGACCTCATCATGGGATACTATAGTGCCTTGTCTGTGTGAGTTCCCACCTTGGGCAGTGTGGGGAAGAGGAAAGGAGACACTTTGTCCCTCCCCCTAACCTGATTGGCCAATATACAATCACCCTCCACCATCCAGTATTATTAGCCAAGTCCAAGTCCTCCCCCAACTCACTCCACAAGGCTGCCCTGATGATGTGCTGCTAAGGGTTAACGGAGTAACCTGGAAGAGGGGAGAGAAGGTTCAGAAGGGGGGGGCACCAGAAGGGTTGAATTTGGTAATTTCTGCACACATAGCCCATGATTTAGGAACACTAATACAACAGACACAACGAACCCTTGAATACCACAGTAAGACTGTCACAACCGCATCCTCCAGAGCCCTTCAAAGCAAAAATATTGTTCATTGTTTTGTTTTTGAAAAAGAGAATGAATAAGAAAAAGCAATTTCTCCCCAGGCCCTCTGTGGGGACCCTCCCAAGCCTGGGGCAGCCCCAGCCTGGCTTCCTGCAGAGGCCAGAGCAGGGCTGTAATTTGCTAGGCTAGAGCTGGAAGAGCACAAACTGTCAGGCACGATGGCAGACGTTGGGAAGTGGGGCCTTTTATAAGAAGTCACAGAGAACAAAGACGGAGGCTGCTTCCCAGTGTAGCAATGGTCTGCAGCAGCGGAAAATGGTGTGGTCTCTGATCAGAACATCTCAGAAGCAACCCTGTCCTACATCCCACAGCCAAGGCAGGCACTGGAACAGGCGGCTTCAGTGGCTCTACTGTGGTCAGGAGTCAGGAAGCAAACTCTCATCTGTAATCACAGCTTTTGTGTGTGAGCTGGCAGGATAAAGTCTGGGCAATGTCTTTCCCATCTGCCATAGCTGCACATCTGGGGCTACTTCCACCCATGCCTCACATCCCTCCATTTGCAGAGCTAACCTGGGTAGTGCCCCCCAGCCTCGGGATGGGTCTCCTTCTACTTGCTGTGGGGTCTTCTCAGAGCTCTTCCTGGCCACGACCCTCTCACGTGCCTTCCCTGCCACTGTCCCTGCTGAGACCAACAGCTGACTCACGACCACAGGAAAATTGGACTGTCTGGTCCTGAATTTACTCCAGATGTTCAGACAGTGCAGAAAGAAAAAAAAAGACCCAGTAAGGGAATTTCCAAGTCACAGAGCAGGGGCAGCCGCACATCTGAGAGCTGCCTGCTATAGGTAATGGCAGCAAGCTACCCTGGAAGAGATGCCGGTGGCGGGGACAAGGAGGGCAGGCAACACTCAGTGAGCTCATGTGTCATCATGGGAGTCATGGTCTGCGCTGGGGCAGTGCATTCGGCCCTAAAGGTAGAATGGCTCAGGTTGGAAGCTCCAGAAGCCCCTGCTTTTTCATAGTTGGTTTCTGTGCGTGTGGGCAGAGACTCAGGTAAGGATGGGATTAAAACCCACCCAGTCAGCTCTCTGATCCTCAGCACTGGAATACATACATACATATATACATACATACATGTATATTTGCATATATATGCATGCATGTATACATATGTACATATACACATGTGTGTATATACATATGTACATATATGCATGGATGCATGCATGTACATATATACGTATATGTATACACACACACACAGCACCCAATTCTCATAACAAATCCACCTCCAGCCACTCCTTCCCAAACTCGTCAGCTCCCCTGACCTTAGGCCCTGTGACACTTTTAGGTGACCAGAGCAGGACCATCTAAGCCACACACAGAGCTAGAATCTGGACATCTAAGCCCATAGTTGGATTACATATTGGCACTCCTAAAAAGAGACTGCACATCTGTTGGAGTCCAGCGGACAACCCTGTCAATCTATGACAGAGAGCTGACTTCTCCCAGGCAGAAACCCCGTGAGGCAAAGTGCACCATCCTGGACAGATCTCTGTGCAAGGGCCCCTATAAGCAGCCACCTCAGTAGGTGCAAAAGAAATTATACAGGTTCCAACGGCTGAAACCTAAGAGAAACTCCTACCCTTGTGGATCTGATATCCTGGAAGAGGTAAACCAAGTACTTCAGTCAACTTTCAACTAACTCCCTGCATGTCAAAAGTTCTCCCGGCTGCATCCCAAGCTGACTCCACAGACCATAAAGACAAGGGAAGCAAACAGGGCATCAAGATACACAGGTAGACCCTGGGACCCGAGCAGTGGGGGCAGGCTCTCCCAGCTCCTGCGCAGGCTGTACCTGTCCAGGTCCTCAGAGCATCCCAGGCACGAGCCAGCCCTGTCCCTTCTGGACTCTCTCCCGGGATCCTCTGGTCAGCCCGGAGGTGGGGTGTGGCGGGAGAGAAGGGCTGGCATTCACTTACCAGCAGCTCCACGCCGCCGCTGCCTGGTCAACAAGAGGGAGCCGGTGAGGAGAGGAGGAGGACCTGGCGGGCTCAAGGCTGCAGCATGAGTGCGGGCCTTCTGGGTCCTCCCTGTCATTTAAATATCCCCTCGTGAGTCACCGCAGGGGGCAGTGTCGGCCTGCGGGGCGGGGCACCCGACTCTGGGCACATCATCAGGGAACTGCGTTCAAGCTCAAGCCGTGTTCATCGACTGAATTGGAAAATAAGTTTCTCTTCCCCCCCCGCCCCGCCCTTCCCCATCTTCTCCGAATTTGTTCTCTGTGTCCACTGTGACGCTGGAAAGGGGGTTTTCTGCCACTTCGTTTAGTCTGAGTGACTGAGACCCTGTACTTGCCTGAGGCACCAGCCCAGGGGTGGTTCAAATCCTGTTTTCTGTGGCCTTTGAGTCCATTCTCGTCTTCCTCCTCCTCTCCCCCTCCCTTCCCTTCCCCCTAATTCTAAAGTTTGTATACAGAAATAGCTCCTATTTTCCAGAAACTATGCAAGACCAATGTAAGGAATACTCAAATGCTTCACCCAATTCCGCCACTGCTAACATTTTAGAAAAGACATTTATTTTAAGTCCCAAGGAAGAACCATGGCTCTTCCAAAAGCAGCACTTCATGTCCCTCTGAGGCCATCTTCCCTGGACTGTGACAGCCATGGAGGTGGTGACTGAGACTGAGGTTTCTCCACACCTCCCACCTCTGCACCACAGCCTGAGCCTGCCCTGCTGCCCCTACCCTGGTAGGGAACCAAGATACTGTTTCTCTTCAAGGTGTTCCCCCCAAAAAAAGAGATTCTGGGGAAGAAGAAAGGGGTATCACAATTGGGGAGGGGCTTCACTTCTGTGACGACCCTCAAACAAAGCAGGAACCACTTAGAGACTGAAGGTGACTTGGCTCAGTTCACCTTCTCCACCAAGCGGCGAGAGCGGTGCTTGCACCCAGCACCTGGTGGACCGCCAAGAGCCTTAATTAATGTTTGCAGGGTGCTTTGAGATCTGCCATGAAAGGAGGACATAAAAGTGCCAGGTTATTACTGAGACAGTCATTTGGGTGCTCAAGCCCCACAGCCTGAATCACACCTCAGCATGGCACCATGAATCATGGCCAGAGACAAGTGTCCTGGTTGTTAAACAAGGAGCCCCAGAGCTCGGCCACCACACCCCCAGCCCCAGCTCTCCGGCTGCAGCCTCCTTTCCCACTAATAGCCCACAGGAGAACTCCTCCCTTCTCACCTCCCCAACCCTGGTGCCTCCACCTCTTAAACCCAGAGGCATCAACTTCCTGCCTGTGTACCTTCAAAATTAAGAATATTTTGCTTGTCCTGTTTCCTTCATCCAGTTCCTACACACAGTCAAGGTGCTTGGCTCTGTGCTAAGAGCTGTAGTCGACAGAGGATGCACATCAAGATGGCCGTCCAAGCAGCAAGGCTGTGGATGGATGTCCTGAAGGACCTGGGCTGAGTTTCTTATTGCTTCCTCTACACCTTGTTTTCAACCATACTACGGCAATGTTCAGGGCTTGGTGATTTGTGTGTGTGTGTGTGTGTGTGTGTGTGTG
>LOJH01018774.1:0-16909 GCA_001685095.1 Ellobius talpinus | reverse complement strand
GGCTCACAACCATCTGTAATGAGATCTGGCGCCCTCCTCTGGCGTGCGGGCATATATGGAGGGCAGAATGTTGTATACATAATAAATAAATAAATCTTAAAAAAAAGAAAAAAGAAAGTTCATAGCCACAAAGATCAGGAGCAGCCCCAGCTAGGTCTTGATCAAGACACTAAGTTTTGTTTTCCTGAGGCTGGAAAGACCAGCTGAAGGGATGTGGCTGTTCTGTGTATTTGTGGGAGGGGTACCCCATTTTCTGCAGCTTCCACTCATCTCCTGCTAAGGGCTTGGGAGAACAAGAGATGATTCACTTTACCTCCCAGCATTTGTGTTTTGGATGGCAGACATGGATTTGGCTAAGACTCTTGGGGCCTCCTGGAGGACAGGCTCTCTTCAGGGGTGGGGTTACTACAAGGAGCAGACCAAACAGTGGCCCTGGGGCCAGGTACAGATTCAAGACTGCCCTGGTGGGTGTTGCACACCTCAAGGCATATAGCCAGCTTAACTGAGGCCGAGGGCGGTGCATGCCAAACAAGGTCTTGGGGTGCCAGCCAGCAGACTTAAGTGGGGTGATGCCCATGGGTCCTGTGGTACACCTCTAGTCTGAGGTCACAGCATCACACAATGGAAACTTTCTACAAGTTTCTTCTGGAAGCAGGGTTTCCTTTCTGCACTGCTCTGTCCCAGGGTCTGAGTTCTGTGTGTCTTGTAGAAATCAGTCTCCAGGCAGGTGACCCTTGTAGATTTAATTCACTTGATAGCTTCCGGGTGGGCCCAAGTGTTGTATTAAAGCAGACTTTCTCCTGGAGCGGGGCCTAAGACACCCAGCCCTGGGCCCTTGAGTTGTCTGGGGAACCTATGGCATGACTTTTAGTCTGGTGAGGTGGCAATGTGCCCTGGATTTCCTCATGGGGTAAGGGCTCTGGCCCTGCTCTGTGCCAGGTGCTGTCCCTTGCTCTTAGCTCATTCTGTTACCATCTGGGACCAGATGTCCGTCCCTCTGAGAGCGTGAGATGCTTGCCCTCAACAGTCATAGAATGTGTAGAGGTGGGTAGTCCATTGCCAGGCTGTGCACCGAGTCTGCAATCTTTTTTCCAGCTTGGCCTTTGTGGGGTGCTGGAGAATCTTCCTTGTGTTTATCTTATATTGCCTCTCAGCATGACCAGGGCTTCTCACCCTTAGCTTGCATGAGGGACGTAAGCACAGTGCTGTTAGGACCTTGACGCCCTGGTGGTGTCTCACACCTGACTGGCTCTACATGCAGAAAAAATATTTCCCTTTCTCCTTTTAAAAATTATATTTTATTTTCAAGACAGGCTCTCACTGTGGCACCCTGGCTGGCCTTGGCCTTGAAGAGATGTGCTTCTCTCTGCCTCCTGTTCCACTACAGTTGGCCTGGAAAGGCTGTTTCTTAATATGAACTTGTGACTGTCACACAGCTCAGCTGTGGGTACCCGTCCAGAAGTCTTAGGGCTCCATCCCAGCACCATTGGAACAAATAAGAACGGCTCTTCTCCAGAAGTCAGTAGACAGCTTCCCTAGAGGACTGGGTGGGGACATTCTGGGCTTTGTGGAATGAGAAAATGAATCAGAGCTGGAGAAATGGCTCTACAGTTGAGAGCACTGTCTGCTGTTGCACAGGACCTAGGTTCAATTCCCAGCACTGATGTGGCACACCTATCTGTACCTCCAAGATCTGATACCCTCACACAGATATACATGCAGGTAAAATACCAATGCTATATTGATATATATATAGCACCCTAGGATTCCATCTCAGCCCCATTTACATAGCTAGAGGACACCATGTGTGGCAGAGACAGGCAGAAATCTGAGCTCTTGTGCCCATGAGGGGAATGGAAAATGGTGTGGCCTGGGGAGAATTGATGGCTCCTAGGAGCAGCAGTGTGAAGGTGTGTGGGCCAGAGAATTGAGATGTAGCTTTGGTCCCTGTAGTCAGCACAGTCCTAGCAGTCACAACAGCCTCCTAGCCCTGCTTCGCCTCTTCTCAGGCCTGTGAGGACTTCTGTTAGAGCTTAGGTCCCAGGCAGGCTCTGAGCAGTTCTGTGTCAACCTGCATATGAGCTTCTGTCTAGCAAGGCTGGATTTTGAGTAAGGTGAGGGTCCTAAGCTGGTGTCCCACACAGGTCGTGGCTCAGGGAAGTGAGCCAGTCAGGTTCTGTAATAGTCCCCACTTACAGGCACTCCTTGGTATCCTTGTACACAGAAAGTTCATAATGCTCATAGCTCTGGAGAAGGAAGTATTTAGTGCTCATCATGGGACAGGCCTGTCACGGGGTGAGAAATAATGCCACTGATACACTGATATGCTCTCTTAAAAGCAACCCCGGTTCAGCCCAGCCTGGAACCTATGGTAATCCTCCTACCTCCATACCTGGCTTGCTCTATGGCTTGGGGTTTTTGTTTTGTTTTGGTTTTGTTTTGGTTTGTTTTGTTTTTGTCACAGTTTTAAAGGGATTCTTTGCAGTGGCATGTTGTCTTCTAGAAATTGGACCATTGGGGCCAGGGCTGGAGAGAACGCTGGTAGAGCTCCTGCTGATACATGAGATCCTGGCTCTGTCCCAGTACTGAGGAAGACGAGTCCAGACTTACTTTGGGCCTTTCTTGTCTAAAACCACTTCTAGACCACAGAGCACACTCCCCGTGTTGCCTTTGGAGTCAGTATAGATATGGGGTGACTGTAGCCTGACGAGTACACACGGACAAGTGACCCAGCCATATAGGTGCATCTTGGTAGTGTTGGGAATCACCGCAGGGATCCTGGCCTCTCGTGGACACCCTGTCTTTAGGCTCTGAGAAGTGACTTGCAAATGCCTGCCTGTGGCTTACTAGGCTCACATCCACAAGTGTCGGGGGGGTGTAGCTGAAAGTGGGAACCTGGTGCTGAAGCACATGACTGATGGGTGGCGAGGGCTCACCATGGTTGATGAGGAGGTCTCTGTTTCTATCTCTTCGGTCTGAGTCCTGGTGCTTGGCCTGGGGGCTTTTCTACTTCTGGGCCCCTGGAGACACCCAGCTAGGGGAAGGAGCTAGTGCTCTGGGGCTGGGGTTCCTGGGGTTATGGAGCCATGCCTCAGGCTAGCCAAGGTGGCATGGTCTCAGTGGTGGGGTTTCAGTGCAGACATCCTGTGCTGTGACTCTGAGGCCCTCCCTGGGCCTCACCATAAAGCACCACCTGGGCATGGAAGCCTTGCTTCTGCCTTTGTGGTACACAACTATTCCTAGGGTGTGTGTGATGGATTTGGAACAGTTGTCTTGTTCCTGTGCACCTCAGCTGTGTGGATAGTTTCTCTTAACTGCTTAGCTGTTATCTTTATAATAACTGAGGGCCATCAGGCTGAGTGGCACCCTTTGGGATTGTGTTCTACTGTAGGTTGGACCAGAGGGCATTTTGCAGAACGGGGCTGTGGATGACAGTGTGGCCAAGACCAGTCAGCTTCTGGCTGAGCTCAACTTTGAAGAAGACGAAGAAGACACGTACTACACCAAGGACCTCCCAGTGCACGCCTGCAGGTAGGCTAGGAGGTGGCTCCAGTCCCTATTGCTTGTCAGAACCTGGCTCAGTACCTGACACCCTGAGTTCACGTAGCTCTGGTGGGTTCCCCTGCACCGGCCCTACTCCTTGGTGGTTAGGAGCTAGAGAGGAGCCACAACCATTTACCCAGGGACCCTGAAGAGCCACTCTGAAAGGTGGGGGAGCGTGGACAGTTTGTGGGCCGGGCTGTGTTCTGATCAACTGCGGTTCTCAGCTCCGTCAGAGTCATACGAGCGCGAGTGGAGGCTTTAAGAGTTGGGATGTCAGCTGCTATACACCCAGCTCAGCTTAGTCGTCATTCTCCACTCCCCAGGCCAGAGCTGGTGCCTTCACTGGAGCTTCTGCAGCCACCTGCTGCCCTCTGCAGGGCGAGTTTGGCCTCTCTCCTCCACAGACCTTCCTTTCTCATGGCTCTCCTGATTTACAAGTGTTTTCCAGAGCCCCCGGGCAGGTTGAGCTGGGTGCCTTAGTCCTCCTTGCTGCCGCAGTAGACTAGTGAGCCAGCGAGAGCATGTTCTGGTCTGACAGCTCCTGCCCCAGCCTGCCCAGTGCACAACAGAGCTATGGAGAACCTGTGACTTAGGGTACATAGGGTGCTACATAGCACCACCAGCCTCTGAGCTAGGCTTGAGAATTTGCTGGGTCCACAGTGCCTTCTGCTGAAGTTAGGTGCTCCCCTGACCACAGCCTTGTTTCTAACCTGCAATCTGAGGGGAGGGGCCAGGACCGCTTTGGCCTGTGCTGCCTGGCATCTGTGTTGCCCTTACCTTGCTGTGTTAGTGGAGGCGACTTTGTTACTTGACTTGCTGGGATTGGGTTTGTGTTTAACGGAAACCAGAAGCTCTGTAAGAAGAAGGGCCAGCACTGACTGCTGGAGTTTGGACTTTTCCAGTTACTGCGGAATCCATGATCCTGCCTGCGTGGTTTACTGCAATACCAGCAAGAAGTGGTTCTGCAATGGCCGAGGAAATACTTCTGGCAGGTAGCTAACAGCCATGCATGTGTGTTTAATCAGTGGCGCTTGGGCTGCAGTGAGTTACGATGACGTTGGGGTGAAGTGTGGAATGTGATGGCGCTGGTGAACCTGGGCTCCCTCTGACTGGTGTAACGTGAAACAGATGGTGGCGTGTGAACGCCTCTGCATGTTTACCCTTGATTGATTCTCTGGCTGGCTTATTATGCAAGGAGTTTGACGTAATTTCGTTCTTAGTCTGTGCCTGTCTCACATGAGATGAGGCTGGTACAGCCTACTTGTCCCTGTTCCTGGGAGGTTACAGGCATCCAGTTGGTGCCCCTCACTTGATTGTCTCTGGGGCAAATGGTTCCAGATCCTAAGTCATTAGGAAGAACTAGAATTGTCACCATCCCTGGGTGTTCCTACTGAGCCCTACTCCATTCTGGCTTTCCATAATGATGACAGGGTCCTCCCACTCCTTGAGAGAAGCAGAGCTGAGTCTAGTGTGCCTGTGCTCCACTGCCAGCAGGGGTCTGTTTCTCAGAACATATATTAGAATGCCACGGAAGCTTGTAGGTGCCAGGTCTGCAGAAAGGTCAGGAGGCAGGGGCCAGCATCTTTAAATGGTCTTAAATTCATCTTCTGGGACTAACGCATCCCATTCTCATAAGGTTCTAGATACTTTTAAGTGTTGCTACGTTGGCACCAGTTCCTCCTGTGCAGAAAAAGCAATAGAATAAAGCTCACAGTAGGCAAGAAGGGCCTGTCCTGGATTGGGGTGGGGAAAATTGGCCACTTAAGCAAGGCATCTAGTGACCACTGTTTAGGAGTCAGGCCTACAAAGGCAAGAATGGCTGAATGGCTGCCAGAGGACTCTGGTGAAGGTTGTAATGGGGTCTTGCAAGACTAGCGTCCCCTATAACAATCAGGAAAAGCTGGCAGAGTTCATGGGCCCTCTGGGATGAGCTGACCAGTCTGGCACAAGCCACCCTTGAGGTAGACCATGTCCTCGTATGTGGCAGCATGGAAGGAATGGGAGCTGCAGTCTTCAGAGCAGCCCCTTGCTGCATAGACCAGGAGGTGACCTGCAGGTAGGCATGGGAGAAAGGGGCCTCTTTTGGGGAGCTGTGCTGTGCCCGCCCAGCCGTTAGTGGTATTAGAGGATCATGAACTGGGCCAGCTAAAGAAAATGGGAATGGAAGAAATGGCAGGGATTGTGAGCCAATGAGCGGTTTCCTGCAGGCAGATGGGTTGGGGCAGGACTGGGGCTCCTGGGTGCACGGGCATGAGGTGTGACCACCTGTGCTAGAGGACCATGAAAGGACCCAGAGCATTCCATGGGGGCCATAGATCTGCAAATGGTGAAAAGTCAGGCTTGGGGTGTTAACTGCCAATGTTTTCCTGGTTCCAGCCACATTGTAAATCACTTGGTGAGGGCAAAATGCAAGGAGGTGACGCTGCACAAGGATGGGCCCCTGGGCGAGACAGTGCTGGAATGCTACAACTGCGGCTGCCGCAACGTCTTCCTGCTGGGCTTCATCCCTGCAAAGGCTGACTCAGTAGTGGTGCTGCTGTGCAGGTGAGGGTGGGGCAGGGACTGTTGGGATCCAAGGGGCTTTTATGTGTGTATTTTGGTCAAATTAGAAAATGAAGTCTGATCTTGTATAGTGGTGCAAGCTTTTAATTCCAGCACTTAGGAGGCAGAGGCGGGAGGACCTCTTGAGTTCAAGGCCAGCCTGGTCTAGAGTGTCCAAGACCAGGTACATAGTGAGACCCTATCTCCAAAAAATAGAAAAAAGGAAGGAAGCAAGTCTACTGTGAGCTGGGGCCAGAGCTGAGGTGTGTGGATGCTGCTGGCTTCTGGCTAGTTAGAGACCTCCTGGGCCAGGTCCCAACCGGTTCTCTTGCCCCACACCTGCCCAGGCAGCCCTGTGCCAGCCAGAGCAGCCTAAAGGACATCAACTGGGACAGCTCCCAGTGGCAGCCCCTGATCCAGGACCGATGCTTCCTGTCATGGCTGGTCAAGATTCCCTCAGAGCAGGAGCAGTTGCGGGCACGGCAGATCACTGCACAGCAGATCAACAAGCTGGAGGAGCTGTGGAAGGTGAGCCATCCAGAGATGCTAGTCCAAGGCTGCAGAGACACAAAAGCACATAGCCAGCCTGACACTGGGGCCTTTGGGACACGGGGAGGAAAGACATGGCCTGGGGAACCTACAGGGGCTAGTGGGTCTTTTTGCTGGCTGAAGGATACAGAGTGGATGATCTGAGTAGTTGGTTGAGGCTGTCATGAGATTTCCTGCTCCAGAGAGCATCTGTCCCAGAGGATGAGTCAGGGCTTGAGGTCAGGTGTGGGACTCTGGCTCCTACTGGGACTAGCTAGATTGTTCAAATCTTGCTAGGGATGTCACTTGAGCAAGTAGTGTGGGACAAAGATGCTGTAAGCCTTTCCAGCTTAGTCTCTTTGCACTTGGATGGTCAGGTTCCAGTTACCATGACGTACCTAGATTCTGTTCTGTTTCCCACAGTGGGGTTTATTGAGCTCAGTGGGTCCCAAGGGAGGCATGTGGGTGCAGGATGTAAGAGATGGATGGACCTGGCTCACTGGGGGATGTCCAGGACTCTAAGAGCCCTTGGTTGTGGGCCTAGTGTTGCTCTGGGCCCTGGGGGTGCTCTTTACAGGTTTCTTGGGGTCAGAATGCTGCCGGACATGCCCACAACCATCAATACAGTAGGTTTAGAGCGTAGACTCACAGCAAAGTGGCCACTCTCCACCCATGAGGGTTTGTTCTCAGAGGCCACGCAAGCCCCAGTTGGGTTCCTTCTGAGCTCTCGATCCCTGTCTATGGGTTAAGCAGGGCGAGCACAGCGCTATTTTTGGCCACAGGAAAACCCTTCAGCCACCCTGGAGGACCTGGAGAAGCCCGGCGTGGATGAGGAGCCCCAGCACGTGCTCCTGCGGTATGAGGATGCTTACCAATACCAGAACATCTTCGGGCCCCTGGTCAAGCTAGAAGCTGACTACGACAAGAAGCTGAAGGAGTCACAGGTGATGTGGTGCAGTGTGTAGGCTGGGTCTCTAACAGAGTGTCTCCTGAGGGTCAGGGACTCTTCTAGAGCTTGAACCTGGATGGAACCAGAAATGCAAACAGCATCAGACCAGAACTGTGGGTATTTTGAAAGAAGGCCAAAAGTGTTTCTTACTTTTAAAGTCAGAGAGAACCCCTTGTGTCTAGTTCACAGCTTTGTCTGCAAGCTCCAAGAACATTTCTGGGAGGTGGGACCCATGCCACCAGTCCCCCAGGCACCTTCTCCCCACAGATCCTGGTGTGCAGGGGTCTCCTGAGGCTCTCTGCAAAGTCTGCTGCTGGGGCCAGCTTGGGCAGCGGGTGTTGGGGGGAGGGGTCCTTGTTGCTTCTTTCCCAGATGTTGGAGTTCCTGGCTGTGGGTGCTGTGCACTGCACCCCAAAGGCTGCGCAGCACAGGCATGGCCTCCCTAGAGGCCCCGTCCTGTGGGGAGCCTGGCCCGTGAGTGGGTGGTAGGCTAACTTGGCCCCTGTTTCTCATATGTTCAGACTCAAGATAACATCACGGTCAGGTGGGACCTGGGCCTTAACAAGAAGAGAATCGCCTTCTTCACTTTGCCCAAGACTGACTCTGGTAATGAGGATTTAGTCATAATTTGGTTAAGAGGTGATTGTAAGTTTTAAAATATTTGTGACCATAGTAGCCTAAAATCCCTAGTCCCCTGTATCATGTTCTTTTGTGAACTCTGCATGGTGGAGGCCACGGCCCTCTGGAAAGTCTTAACTCTGCTGCTCCTTCCTGCAAGATATGCGGCTCATGCAAGGCGACGAGATCTGTCTGCGGTACAAAGGGGACCTAGCACCCCTATGGAAGGGGATTGGCCATGTCATCAAGGTCCCCGATAGTATCCTTTGCTACATCAGCTGGGAGGATGGGTGCCATAACAGGACCCCTGGCTGTCCCCAAGGCCTTAACATGTGTGATTCCTTCCTGTCCCTCTGTGTGGGACATGCGCACGGTGACACTATATATGCCTTGGCTAGAAGCTGTCCCACCTCAATGCTATTTGTGTGTGTCTCTGTGCACGTGCGTGCGCATATGTGTCTGTCTGTGAAATAGCCTAGAGTCAGACTACAGCAGTCCCCTTGGCGGACACCAAGGGGAACTGGTCTAGTGATGGATGGAGTGTCACTCAGGAGGACCAGAAGCCAGTGGCCCTATAGAGGGTAGCGGCTTTGAACAGGAAGCAGACTTAACTCAGCGTCCAGATTACGGTGATGAGATTGCTATTGAGCTCCGCAGCAGTGTGGGTGCGCCTGTGGAGGTGACCCACAACTTCCAGGTGGATTTTGTGTGGAAGTCAACCTCTTTTGATAGGTTCGTTTGCCTATGCCCCAGGGTGATAGGGCCATGGGGACCCCTCCACCTCCATCCAGTACCTGTGGCCCACATGGGTCCTACACTGGCTCTTCCTACAGGATGCAGAGTGCACTGAAGACCTTTGCTGTGGATGAGACCTCCGTGTCAGGATACATCTACCACAAGCTGCTGGGCCACGAGGTGGAGGATGTAGTCATCAAGTGCCAGCTGCCAAAGCGCTTCACAGCTCAGGGGCTCCCTGACCTCAACCACTCTCAGGTGCCACTGGGACCCTAGGAGCAGGGCCTGTGGGCGTCTGTAGTGACCATAGCTCTGCTGAAACAACATCCTTGCAGGTGTATGCTGTGAAGACCGTGCTGCAGAGACCACTTAGCCTCATCCAGGGCCCGCCAGGCACAGGGAAGACGGTGACGTCCGCCACTATTGTCTACCACCTTGCTCGGCAGGGCAATGGGTAGGTGCTCAGTAGCAACAGCCTTGTGGGTGGGAGGGGGGCTTTTTTGGCTCTACCTGGACCACGGAGAAAGCGCATGCAGTGTCATAATACAGGTATTTTGTGTGTCCCAAAGCCACAAGGCTGCTTCACACAAATGAAAGGGTATGGGCAGCGTTCAGATTATGGTTGCTGCGTAGGGGACAGGGAACTACTTGCTCTGCCTTGGCATGGCTGCACCTGCTGGAATCAGAGCTGTGCAGCTCCACTGTTGGCCTTTGTTGAGCTTCCCTGGGTGATGCTGACAGCCTACTCCACTCTGTGCAGGCCTGTGCTGGTCTGTGCCCCAAGTAACATCGCTGTGGACCAGCTCACAGAGAAGATCCACCAGACAGGACTGAAGGTTGTACGCCTCTGTGCCAAGAGCCGGGAGGCCATTGACTCCCCAGTGTCCTTCTTGGCTCTGCACAACCAGATCAGGAACATGGACAGGTGAGTATCTGCATCTGGGGGCCTGGTACAGGCTGCACCCTACTACTGGCGCTGACTCCTACTCCTACTGTGTGTTCTGTAGCATGCCTGAGCTGCAGAAGCTGCAGCAGCTGAAGGACGAGACAGGCGAACTGTCGTCCGCGGATGAGAAGCGATACCGGGCGCTCAAGCGCACAGCTGAAAGAGAGCTGCTCATGGTGAGTGTGGCGCCAGCCCAGGAGCCTTGGGGGCCGTTCCCTGTGGGCAGAGAGGCTTGAGAGACTTGTCCGAGTCAGGAGCGTGGGAGCATTTGAAGGCCCTGGTCTCTACATCTGTGCCCACAGTCAGGGACACACAGCTACCAAAGCTGGAGTCTCAGCCTTATGGTTCCACCAGCTCGGCACTGTCCTTCAGACATAGAGCTGTTTCTGTGCTGGGGAGTGTGCCCCAGAGGACTGTACCATCTTGAACATTCCTGCTCATGGTAGCCTGTGGTGCTGATATTTGGGTGGCAGAAGGAGTGGCTTGTTTAGTTGGGGAACTGCTTGTGGAAAGTCAGCCTGGGGCAACACAGCTAAACTCCATCAGGAAAACATACACACATGCACACAGATGTGCCCCCCCCACAATTGCTGAGTGGATATTGAGCAGGCGACTGCTTTGGTAAGGCAGACTGTTTACGTGTCCTTATGCCTACGCTTCTCCAGAATGCAGATGTCATCTGCTGCACCTGTGTGGGAGCTGGTGACCCAAGGCTGGCCAAGATGCAATTCCGTTCCATCCTTATTGATGAGAGCACCCAGGCCACTGAGCCTGAGTGCATGGTGCCTGTGGTCCTTGGGGCCAAGCAGGTAGGTAGCTGCCACTTGAGTGGCTCCTGATGTCCTGTCCTGTAGCAATGCTGGGTGGGTGGCACAAGGCCTGCAAGAGGTCCATATGGTCCGCGGCTGCCACCTCCTGCTGTGCAGTGTGAGCACAGTGTGCACTCACAGTCTTGCTTTTGGATGGTGGAGGTGAACCCCTGTCGGGGGAGGGGGGCACTTAGGCTGGCTAGAGCCTGAGGTGTTGACTTGAGGGACTTCTTGCCACAGCTGATCCTCGTGGGTGACCACTGTCAGCTGGGCCCTGTGGTGATGTGCAAAAAGGCAGCCAAGGCCGGACTGTCACAGTCGCTCTTCGAGCGCCTGGTGGTGCTTGGCATCCGGCCCATCCGCCTGCAGGTGCAGTACCGCATGCACCCCGCACTCAGCGCCTTCCCATCCAACATCTTCTACGAGGGCTCCTTGCAGAATGGCGTCACTGCAGGTAACAGTTGGGCCTCCCTAACTCACACCAGCACTTTGGGCACAGTGTATGTGGTGAACACACAGAGCTGGTCTGTTTGAGCAGGTTTCCTGCTGGAGAGTTCTCTTCCACACTGGCTCTAACCCCGCGACAGTCCCAGGCTGCGTACCTCATTCAGCCACCACAACAAAGGCAGACCCAGCTGTCCTCCATGCAGTCTGACTGTGGAGTAGAGGACCATGAGGAAGAAAAGGCCGCTGTGTTGTTTTAGCAGTATAAAGTTATTTCTCATAAAAATTTATAACATCTTTAATCCCAGCACTCAGGAAGCGCAGAGGTCAAGGCCAGCCAGGGCTACATAGTGAGACCCCATCTCAACACACACACAGCTTCAGCAGTGGGTTTATTTCTCAGTGAGTCCATGTGGATTTCAGTGCCTGCATTTGATGAATTCAGACAGGGAGGGTGCTGATCAGATCTGTGCCGTGTGGCCTGTCATGGGAATCCCAGCAGCCTTAGGCAGGGAGGCCACTGCTCTGCCAGCTGTGGCCTGTGCTGCTGCCCAATTGTGGGAGCATTCCCTGGGAGTTTCCTGTTCTCTGCTGCTCCTTACGACTCAGGTGTCACAGTTGAAATGCTGGGAGAGGCCTGCATGTCCCTGCCTAAGCTGTACCAGGACAGACCCTGCCTGATGGGCACCAGAGCTCCTGTGGTACCATGGCCTGCCCCCACCTAGGTTGTGTGTGCCTCTGTGGGTGGCTGTTATGCCCCAAACTCCATTGACAAGTTCAAAGGACCATGCTGTGCTTCCCTGGTACACTAGAGGGCCTAGGGCAAGGTGCCCTCCATTGCCAGCTTCCTTCACTAGTGATGGGCTGTGACACATTGGACCCTTGGGAGGAAGGTCCCTGGTAAGGGATAAGCTGATAGGAGTGGATTTAGCCTCTAGGGTGTGAGGATCTGCACAGTGGGAAGCCTGAATAAACCTAAGAGTAGTGGCAGCCAAGGGGTGCAGTGTGGCACCTAGGTCAGCAGGGTATTGATTGGTAGGCCCGGGATTGATGTGAGGATGAGGGTCTATAAACAAACTTGCTTGTGACAGGTGCCGCTCACTGGTCCCACTGTCATGGCAGCTCTGGGTCCCCTAAATTGCAGTGGTGTAGCTTCTAGGGGACTGAGAATGTCTCCTGTTCCTAGTGATGCCTTAAACAGTGTTGGCCTGGTCCCTTGGCTACCCTCTTCTGGCTCGGGAGCCCTGGAGACAGTACCACTGGCACGGTAACCTCGCTTTCCTCAGTGTCTGTGCACTTAGAGCCCTGGTGCTTCTCAGCAGTGACGCTTCTGTCTTCCCTGACACAGCGGATCGTGTCAAGAAGGGCTTTGACTTCCAGTGGCCACAGCCTGACAAGCCCATGTTCTTCTACGTGACACAGGGCCAGGAGGAGATTGCCAGCTCCGGCACGTCCTACCTCAACAGGTGTGCAGTTTTGACCCGTGCATTGGGCCGCCGTAGCATCTCATTCCCTGGGTTGCTGTACTTGTCACATGGGAAGGCATGGGTGACTGTCACGTGCTCTCCAGTTCCCCCGTGGGTGCTTTAAATCGTATCAGGCTGGGGACAGGCTGTAGGGAGCCTGTCACTGACAGCCAGATGTTCTCAGGACGGAGGCAGCTAATGTGGAGAAGATAACTACAAAGCTGCTGAAGGCAGGTGCCAAGCCTGACCAGATTGGCATCATCACACCCTATGAGGGCCAGCGCTCCTACCTGGTGCAATACATGCAGTTCAGTGGCTCCCTGCACACCAAGCTCTACCAGGTAGGCTGTCAGAGGTGCCCCAAGGGCCAGGGCTGAGTGCAGCCTTCCTGGTGACCAGAGACGACTGCACATAGTGGAAGAAAAGGGCAAGTCCTGTTGTCACATGCTGTAGGGTATGTGCAAGGGCACAGCAGATAATGCATTAAAATGTGCCTTGGCGTGTTGAGCGGCGAGGAGCAAGCACATGACCACACATCATGTGCAAGGCTGCCTGATGTGCTGCAGGTCAGAGTAGCTTCTGGACTGCTGGAGGTGAGAGTGGAAAGGGTGTGTGATGAGTGCTGCCTTTGATGTTAGCACCCTGCTGGCACAGAAGTGCAGAGTGAGCCCCAGGACTGCCAGGGCTACACAGTAAGACTGTACGAGGCAGGACAGCTGGTGCCACCTAGGGGACATGGTACTTGCACCCTAATGGAAGCTCAGCACAGTGTCCTGAACATGTGACAGATGGGGAGCTCTGGTGATTTTATGTTGGGTTGTACCAGGGCCAGGGATTGTCGCCATGCAGCCCATGCTGTCTCCACTTCTCCAGCACTGGGGGTTGTAGCAGCTGAGTTGGGCATTGTCTGGGCTGGGCTGAAGGGCATTGTCTCCTTCAGGAAGTGGAGATTGCCAGTGTGGATGCCTTCCAGGGCCGGGAGAAGGACTTCATCATCCTGTCCTGTGTGCGTGCCAACGAGCACCAGGGCATTGGGTTCCTGAACGACCCCCGGCGTCTCAATGTGGCCCTCACCAGAGCGAGGTAGGCAGCTGCCCATTGCTACCTTCCACCAGCCAGGAACAAGAAGCCCCTTCCTTTGCCCCGCTCTCCGTGTCTGCCCTGGTGTGTCCCCGTGTCTCTGGTACCCTGTCCTTTTTCTGCTTGGGTCATGATTGGTTCCAATTGCTCAGCTTTTTAAGGTGCTACCTCATTTGTTGACCAGTGTTGGGTTCTTGGCACCCAGCTCTTAATATTCAGGGTGCTGACCCTAGACATTGCAATCATGTGGGTGTAGCCCTGAGCTCTTAGCATGTCTGTTGCCTTGCAGATATGGTGTGATCATTGTGGGTAACCCAAAGGCACTGTCAAAGCAGCCACTGTGGAACCACCTGCTGAGCTACTACAAGGAGCAGAAGGCGCTGGTGGAAGGGCCGCTCAACAACCTGCGTGAGAGCCTCATGCAGTTCAGCAAGCCTCGCAAGCTCGTCAACACCGTCAACCCGGTGGGCCAAGGGGCTGGCCCTGGGCCTGGGAAAGCTGGGAGCTCTTAGCCCCTGCTGCTGTTGACTGACACATTCCTCGCTCTTGTGCCACCCTGCAGGGGGCCCGCTTCATGACTACAGCCATGTATGATGCCCGTGAGGCCATCATCCCTGGATCTGTCTATGACCGCAGTAGCCAGGGTAAGTTTTCCTGGCAACCACCAGTGTGTTGACCTTCCCATGACTCAGTCTGGACCTGTCACCCCCTGGGTGGCCTCCCAGACTCAGTCCTTGACCTCCATTTGGAGCTTTTCCAATTGGTCGATGTGGCTTCTCCAAGCAGGCCCTTGGGCCCCTTCTAAGACCCCCAGAGCTGCACTGGCCTCTGCTAGTGATTTGTACCACTGTCCCTCTGGTGCCACAGGGGCCACCTGTCTGCAGTCAGCTGCCTGAGTACTGCTGTCCTGTGTGTCCTGAGGCAAGCCTGTGTGTACCTCAGCCAGACTGGCCTGTTTTCTGGAAGATTCTGAGTTGCCTAGAAACTCATTATGGACAGAGTCTCACCTACCTCTCGGTTTCTTACCCTCTACTAGCACCCTGTATGGCAAACACAGCCCCTGTCTGCTGGTCTGCTTGACTGGCCTAGCAGCTACCACTGCAGCATTTCCCGCTGGGACCCTGCCTCTGACCCCTGGTATCTTGCAGGCCGGCCTTCAAACATGTACTTCCAGACCCACGACCAGATTGGCATGATCAGTGCAGGTCCCAGCCATGTGGCCGCCATGAACATCCCCATTCCCTTCAACCTGGTCATGCCTCCCATGCCACCACCTGGGTACTTTGGACAGGCCAACGGGCCTGCTGCTGGTAAATGCCTTATCCCTGCCCTGGGTCCTCATCTGAACCCCGGCTTTTAGGTGGAGCGTGCTACCTTTCACTGCTGTCTTTCAGGCCGGGGCACCCCAAAAAGCAAGACTGGCCGTGGAGGCCGCCAGAAGAATCGCTTTGGGCTTCCAGGGCCCAGCCAGACTACCCTTCCCAACAGCCAGGCCAGCCAGGATGTGGCCTCACAGCCCTTCTCACAGGGCGCCCTCACCCAGGGCTACGTGTCCATGAGCCAGCCCTCCCAGATGAGCCAGCCCGGCCTTTCCCAGCCAGAGTTGTCCCAGGTGGGCCCTCAGCCGTACGCGGCCATCGTGCTGCCTTCCTGAAGGGTGGATGACCCTGCCTGGACTGTGCTCTGGGCCCTGGGCCTGTCACCCTGCCACAGTATGGGGTTTCTTCCCAGACTCCAGAGTTTGAGGGCTGGGTGGGTGTGGGCTGGTGGGAGTCCTGCCTTGCTCACTCTAGCTTTGCTTTTCAGGACAGCTACCTCGGTGATGAGTTTAAGTCACAGATAGATGTGGCACTCTCGCAAGACTCCACTTACCAGGGAGAGCGGGCATACCAGCATGGCGGGGTCACCGGGCTGTCCCAGTACTAGAAGGCAAGTGCCCTAGTGGGCTCAACCCCCTGTAACCAAGTGCAGATGAATGTGGGGTGTGGGCAGGTTCTGCTTCTACTTGGCCATGACACCCCTCACCCCTGTCCCTGATTACAGGTGGCGGCGAAAGAGCTAAGCTATGTGGCTTAGTCTATCAGCATCTTATTCTGGGTAATAAAAAATAAAAATAAATGGATACCTGTTTTCCACTGCTAAAACTGAAGCACCACTGTGTGAGCAGCCGAGGAGAGGAGAGGAAAGAGGAGCAAGCGGAGAGCGGCCAGGGAGGACGACGGAGTGGAGCGCCGAGGAGCGGGCGCCCCCTGCGGGCGGCGAGAGGAGAGAGGCCCGCACCACTACGAAGCCGGCCCGGCGCCGAGCCCGCCAGAGGGAGAGGCCTCGCCAGGACCGGCCCGCTGTTCTTTTTCTTTGTTTCTCGTGATTTGAGGGGCTATGTTTTAGCAGGACGAACTTCGCGTTTCTGTGCCCGAGCGGGCGGCCAGGAGCGTCCTGGCGCGGTCCCAGCGCAAAGGGGTTTCGTTTAAAGAAAATAATGGTGTTTGGGTTTTTTGTTTTTTGGTTTTTTTTTTTTCCAAGAGTTCTTTCAAAGGAGTATGGGAAGTACTTTGATCAGTTGTCTCTAAGACCTTAGTGGTGGACCTGGGAGATGCAAGAAGTTTCCAGAGAGGCCGCGCTAAGAAGCCTGAGCCCCGCAGCCTGGGATCAGCGCCTGCACCATGGCCAGAGGATTTGTTTTGCGTTTGAGCTTCAGAGGCCTCAGGCAAACTCCTGAGTGTGACAAATCCAATGCGTGACGGCCCGCAGGTTCTTCCCCGTCGTGGGTGGAGGTCTCATTGCTGGGCGCCCTGCCACGGCCCCCCAACCTCCCGCAGCGGCCACCCGACCCCAACCCAGGCACACCTGCGCCAACGCAATGGAACTTAATTTTTGGTCAAATTTGTTTTAAGCTTTTTGTCACCAATAAAACATGAACAAATGGTCCTTGCTTTTGCGTGGGGCCGTCCCTGCAAGGGTGCCCCGGGTAGTTAGCGGCAGCCACACTCGTCCACCACCATGTCCTCATAGTGTCGCAGCACCACATTATCGCTGTTATCAAAGAAGAGCACAGAGATGGGCGACAGGCGCGCGGGCACGCAGCAGGGCGAGCCTGCGCCCTGAGTTGGGGTGGCCGCGTGCATGAGCGCGTGCAGCACGGCGTGGTTGAGCACAGGCGGCCCACCGGGTCCCTGTAGCGCTTCAGGCAGCGTACACGCGCCCTGGCAGAAGTTGGCCAGGAAGCCGGGTGGTGCAATCACCCAGCGGT
>LOJH01018773.1:4592-14848 GCA_001685095.1 Ellobius talpinus | reverse complement strand
GGGGGGTCAAGATGTGAGCTCTCAGATGCTGCTCCAGCTTCATGCCTGCCTGCCTGCTGTGCTCTCTGCTAAGACAGTCATGGACTCACCCTCTGAAGCCATGAGCCCCAAATAAACTCTTCTCTAAGTCGCTTTGGTCATGTTGGCTCCTCACAGCGACAGAGTAAGACAAAAGAAGAGGCCCCACCCCTGGCGTGCGCTGTGCTGTGAAGGACAGGGTCCTCTCCTGTGGGACGCTGGCGCTGTAGGGGTGCCCGCACACCGCAGCCAGGCCTGTGCCCTCCTAGAGGACAGTCACAGGCAGGAGCCCCTCTGGCAACCTGGGGCTGGGGTGCTGCTGGTGATCCTAATTAAAAGCTCAGATCCAAATGGCTCGATGATGGAATTTCTAATTAAATCAATTTTATCTCATCTGGGAAGCAGAGGTTTGCATACAATAAGCATGAAATTAATAATTATGTTTAGAAATTAGCTACTTCTCAAAGCAGACCATTCGCACAGCCCTCTGGGGCCCGGGGCAAGCTTCACCCTGTCCTTTGTGTTAGAGACAGATGAACCACTTCAGCCCAGAGATGGCGGGCAGGAGAGGCGCGGTACACGGAGGCACAGCTTCTCTTTGCTGCTACCTACTCAGTCCTGTGGGAGACACGGGCAGCCACTTGTCACCAGAGGCTATGGCATCCTCAATTTCTATTTAATTTTATTTATTTATTTTTAATTTTTTTTAGTTTATTGAGACAAGGTCTCACTAGATATGTAGACCAGACTGGCCTTAAACTCAGTGAGATCTGTCTGCCTCTGCAAAGGCGTGCGCCACCACAGCCGACTAATTACTGACTTTATGTATATGAGTGTTGCCTGCATGTATGTCTATGTAACGCATGTGTGCAGTGCCCACGGAGGCCAGAAGAGAGTGTTATATCCCCCAGACAGTTGTGAGTTGCCATGTGGTTCCTGGGAATTGAACCTGTGTCTTCTGGAAGAGCAGCCAGTATTCTTAACCACTGAGCCATATCTCCAGCCCTAGCCTCAGATTCTCCATGTGCATACATGTTCTGTGTGTGGATACATGTGTGTAGACACACTATATACAGAGGAGACTGAGGTTTCACATAGCAATTACTGGTATGGGTTTTGGAGCAAGCCTCTTTGGGTTCAAATCCTGCCCCAGCCAGTCAAGAGCTGTGGGACCATAGGTAGGTAACTTAACCTTTCTGTATTAGTTTTAGATACATGAAGATTAAATAGGTCCTCTTATATAGTATACACTCGAGGGTGTTAAGCTTAGGAACCTACTTAGGACAGTAAGGTGTATAGTAGGCATCTAATCGGTGTTGGTCTGACAGTGCTCATGAGCCATGTGTATCTGAGGAATCTAGCTCAGTCAAGTAGTCCCCTACCAGCTTAAGAAGTGTGGTAAGTGCCAACCGGACACGTTCAAGTTCTGAGGTGGAGAGCCATTATTAACATATGAGACTCGCAGAATCATGTCACTGCTCACGGTACAAGTCAACACAAGTGAGGCGATGCCACAGTAACAGCCAGCCCTCAGACCTGCCGCCTGTATCAGTCAGCTCAAGGGAGGCGATGCCTCAGTAACAACCAGCCCTCAGACCTGCCACCTGTGTCAGCTCAAGTGAGGCGATGCCTCGGTAACAATCAGCCCTCAGACCTGTCACCTGTATCAGTCAGCTCAAACGAGGCGATGCCTTGGTAACAACTCTTCTGCAAACCTCTGGGATTTGAAGAACACATCTGTGGATTGGTTAGTGCTTTTCCTGCCTCAGGAACCTATGTCAGGATGGAGTCTTGCCAGTGGCTGTAGCGGGGGATACATAGACCATGGGGTATCTCTCACCTGCAATGACATGCTCTGCCCAGAGGAAACATGCATTCCCTGCTCCCAGCTCATCAAGCCGGATGTGTCATGTGACCTGGCCAACCTGGTCAGGGAGTTGTACCATGTGCCACAACTGTGGACTGTGACTAGGGAAGCAGCATCTGGCATTAGGTCCCTGCATGTTTATTGCTTAGGCAGTTGTCTCTGTTTCTTCTGCTGGGATCAGCTTCGCTGAGGTCTGTCCCTGAGTTCATGGCAGGTGAAGCCCACAGCAGGTACTTGGGAAGCCATTACTGAGTGAGTGAGTTAATGAAGAGGCCACCAGGGTGCATGAGGAAGTGGAGGAGGTGGAGTGTGTGGAGCTGGTGGCCATGGCAGCCACAGAGGCAAAAGAACCTCTTGGACCTTGTGGATCAGATTTACTTCCTATGACACTGGCAGTTTGGAAATTCCCATGTGTGCTCCCAGCCTCAATGGGGTACCCTGGAGGCCCCAGAGGAGAGAGGGGCGCTGTGTGGAGCAGATTATGGCTCCAGGGGCAGAGGAGGGCTAGGATACGTTGGAGTTTGCGTGAGAGAGCTGAGCAGGACAGGATGCTCTTTGGATAGAGGCCAGGCAGAGCCGCCTGCTGGACCCAGCGAGGCCAGGCTGGGTGTGTAACCAGGCCCAGAGCGGCCAGAGGCTGGGGCTGGCCTTTGTCTGTGGTTGGTGTGAAGTGATGAGGGGCAGGCCAGATTGGGGGGAGCCATCCTGGCTGGTCCAGCCTAAGTTCCCCAGGTCTATGGGGAACAGCTGGTGGCTCTGGTGGGTGTGGCTTTTGAAGGGGAAGGGTCCAGCGTGTGGTCCTGGAGGCAGGGGTCAGTCTGTCCGCCCATCTGAGGCCTATCATCAGCCTTCCAGAGACTTCCAGGACTGTTCCTTGGTCACTCTCAACCTGTGGGTCATGACCCCTTTGGGGCCAGGAGGAAAGGGACAGAAGGCTGTTGCCATTCCTGTCAGGTGGCTCTTGAAGGGTCTGTGGGAGGGTCTTGCATGGCTGGCTACGTGGCTCTGGCTCACCAGCTCACGTGGAGGTTAGGTAGAGATTTTGCTCTAGCCACTCTGATTTTAGAGACTATGGGGACCGTACTCAGTGATTCTCTGGGACACTGATAGCTGCTTCCCTGGGCTTGATTCTGACACTTTGGAGCCTTTCTCTTGGGCCTGAGCAGTGGTGTGCCAAATTCCCCTATGCCCTGGCCAGGGTTGGCTTGCCTGGACTATTGGGGGAGAGCCAGATGCACCCCAACATGCACCCCAAGGACCCACATGCACCCCAACACAGCCCACGTACCGGTGTACCACCACGTGCCGGTGTACCACCACGTGCCGGTGTACCACCACGTGCCATTGTACCCCACGTGCCGGTGTACCCCACGTGCCGGTGTACCACCACGTGCCGATGTACCACCAGTCTCCCTCAAATCCAGCAGTGGCTCTAGGATCTGACACCTATGTCACCCCACCGGGGGCCTTTGGCTCATCCCCTCACATCCTGCCTTCTGATTTTCTTTGGAGACAGGGTCTCACCGTGTAGCTCAGGCTAGCCTGGAACTCATATCAATCCTCCTGCCTCTGCCTCCCAAGTGCTAGGTTTTCAGGATTGCCTCCACATCCAGCTCCTCTTGCCCCAGATCCCCTCCCAGATCCCCTCATTCCGTCACTCCTCTGCAGGAGACCTGGGGGCAGAGGCAGGTGTCCCCTGCCCTGGCAGTACTCTGTAGTGCAGTGGCTATGTGCAGCGGGAAGTGTGAAGGAACGTGCCATACCCACGTGCTCAGGCGGCTCTGCATGCGTTCTGGAACATGCATGCCTGCACAGATGCCCTGGGATTCCTGCTTGATTGTTGCTGGAGCCCAGAAGCAGCTTTTAATCTTCTGGTGGCATGGACCTTCTCATCATTCCAAGAGTGTGGAGGGGGCAGAGGGAGAGAATTTTCCCACTCTTCTCAGTCCCCTGCATGAATCAGAGTTCTCCTGGGGCCAGCAGCAGACACACTACGCGCACGTGCGTGTGCGTGTGCGTGCACGCGCGCGGCACTCCCTGCTAAGTAGCGCTTGGCCACAAGCGCCTCCTGCCTTCTCTCCTGTCTCCTGGGAGCAGTGCTCAGGGCTGGATGCTCACTCACCTTTACATCCTTCTGCTGACACCGCACAACAGGTGACTTAAACAGGGGACACTCGGTGCTGCGGCAGGCTGAGGGGAGCCTAGAGGAGCCAGGTGGGCTGACTGCGCAGTGCAGTGCCTGTAGAAGGGTTGGGTGTGTGAAACTGAACTGGCTACAGCTTCCCTCAAGACCTGGGCGTGGAAATGTTGAGCCTGGTGGCTGCGATGCTTGTCCCTGTCCCCAGAGTGTAGCATGAGCTGCGTCCTCAGCACCCAGAACGGAGCAAGCCTCACATCCAGTGGGTGTTTTGCCTAGGACCAGGGCATGGGAGGCTGAGGAAGTGGCAGGAGTCCTTCTGGGCCGTCATTTTGAGATGTGAGTCTCTGAGGAGAATGGAGCTTCCTTCCCTCTCCAACTGAGACAGGGAGCTGAGGAGGGCGCTCAGCCCCATGAATCAGCAAGGCTGAATCACCTGGTGTGGCAGACACTCAGACGGGCCCCTTTGCCCTGCAGTGCCCCTGCCCCTCCCCCACATCAGGCTGGGGCAGCGGGAGGGAGGGAGCCTCAGAAAGCAGCAAGCCTTCAAGGATGTCTCCCTGGTGGTGATGGGGCTGTGGACGGAGGTGGGGTAAGCTCAGGTAGAGAGGGCAGGCCTGGGAGGCTGTGTGTGTGTGCACGCGCGTGCCATGTAGCCCTGCAGATAGCCACAGGCCTGCTCTCAGGAGTACCAGGAATTCCCCATATTACCAGCCACTCCTAATTGCCCATTCTGTAACTGCAGAGCCTGAAGCCTGGGGTAGAGAAGGGACTGGTGAGGTCTACCAGCTAGAGAGCAAGAGTTGAGCTTGAACCCCAAACCTCAGTCTGAAACCTTTCTTAGTGGTACTTCAGAACCTGTGCTGTGACAGGGAGAAGGGACTGGTCTACTGTCCCTTACCCTGACCTGGTCCAGGTTGGTATCTGTCCCAGGGCCTCAGGGACCACTGGGGCAGTACAGCCTGGCTTTCCTGCTGGGTACCATGCAGAAGCCCCATGCAGACCCCCATCTTTGTGGGAATGGGATACATTCTGTATGGTAGAGGGCCTGGGTGTGAAGGTGCTGACTGCTGTTGGGGGCGGGGCTGGGCTCACTGGGGTTGGGCTCCCAGCCTGACAGTGGGGTACTTGGGTGTCTGTCACTCTTGGCCTGGTTGGGAGGGAGAGGGATGAGTGAGCAGCAGACTAGCTGAGGGGACATGAGGAGAGAGTGGGGACCCAGACTTTGGTGCTCATCTGGAGGAAGTGTGGGCAGACGGGTCCCATCCCAGCTGTCCCCATATTCATGGTGTCTTGTTGGGTTGGTTATGGGGTTGCAGGGGTTTGGGTTTATTCTGTAGAGCAATCTTGTAGGAAAATGGACGTTTTAGATGTTTGCAAAGGCCCATGTACCTGTCATGGCTTTCACTGAGTGACCATCAGCTCTCCAGGATTGGTTTGTCCTTCCTCCTGTCCCCTGGGGTCCTGTGAGGCAGACCCTAGATATATCCTTGTCACCCCCCCCCACACACACACAGGGTTTCTCTGCAGCCCTGGATGTCTTGCATCTCTAGATCAGGCCTTGAACACAGAGATCCACCTTCCTCTGCCTCCTGAGTGCTGGGATTAAAGGTGTGTGCCACCTCTGCCCAGCTTCCTCTCTAGCATCTCAGTACAAACTTCTAAACATTTGTTCTCACCTAGGACAGTCACTCCCCCGGGACCTCTGACCCTTCTGGAGATATACTGGTGGTCAGTGTAGAATGAGGTGCTTCTGGTACATGGGGCACAGGCTGGGTATGGCAGACATCCACAGGACACAGGCTGGGTGTAGAGGACATCCACGGGGCACAGGCTGGGTATGGAACATCCACAGGGCACAGGCTGGATATGGAGGACATCCACGGGGCACAGAGAAGCCCTGTCTAGGAACCTCTTCCATTCCTAGACTGTATGGCAGCTGAAAACCCCTAGGAGCAGGGGGCTGTGGTCTCCATGGTGTTGGAGAGGAGGGGACTGTGAGGAGGGTCACATGGCTCCTTTCTTGTCCTTTGGAATGTCTTTAAACAACTGGACGAGGGGAGGGGAGGCAGTGTCTATGGGAGGGGTGACTTTGGGTCTAGGGTCCAAAGGTTGAGATGGTTGGGGAGCAGCTGCCCCATTTATGCGTTTGTCCATGAGTGCCTGTTCCTCTCACCCCTAGATTCCCCAGATCAGCTACGCCTCCACAGCCCCGGACCTGAGTGACAACAGCCGCTATGACTTCTTCTCTCGCGTGGTGCCCTCGGACACGTACCAGGCCCAGGCCATGGTGGACATTGTCCGGGCCCTCAAGTGGAACTATGTTTCCACACTGGCCTCAGAGGGCAGCTACGGTGAGAGCGGCGTGGAGGCCTTTATCCAGAAGTCCCGAGAGAACGGTGAGTCCTGCATGGGGATGGGCCCTCTACTTCCCAGTTCTCAGCTCTTCCGAGCTGGGTTTGTTTGGTGTCCCCCCCCAGCCCCAACTCCACGATGGTGCTCCTGCCATGGGTGAAGGCCATGAGGGGCAGCTCTGTCCTTTTGTGGGAAGGGAGAGGGGGAGCTAGAGGACCATAAGTGGTGGGGATTGGGGGCCCTGTGGCACGGCGATCAGCAGGGGGTGCTCAGGGATGGGTGAATGAGGACTGGCGGCTGCTGGGTGCCCTCCACAGTGGGTATCTGGGTCTCTGCTGCCTTACCCACTGAATAGATGGCTGTTCTCACTTGTCCCTGTAGCAGGTGCTCCCGGGGCTCCAGTGGTAAGTGACTGGCACAGCAAGGGTTAACATGATGGGGACTCCAGCAACCAGTAGGGTCCTGAGGGGTGGTGGTGACAGCAGGAGGGTCCTGTGGTGGCAAGCAGGCCCCTGTGGCTTCCTAGGGTCCCCTGAGAAGAGGGCAGGGGAGGACCTGGTGCTCCTGGCAGCCCCATCCTGTGGGCTCTAAGTAGCTCACCGCTGCCCTCGACCTTGGCCAGTGTGTATTTATACCCGCAGGGCCCGAACCTCTAATTGCTTTTCCCAAAACTGCAGAGTGGCCGGAGGTTGGTGGTGGTGATGCCCTGCAGGCATAATCCTGCTACAGTTCTCTGATAAACCCTTTAATTGTGGTGGGAAAGCTGCCCGGGTGCCACTCTGTGCTGCGGGCTTCTGTAATCCCAGGGATGCTCCTGCCCTGGACCAGAGAGCTATTGAAGGCACAGGCTCGTCCTCCGTGGGACTCGGCAAGACAGAGGGTTTAGTCATAGTGTTTAACCTCGCTGTAGGGACCTGGAGGCGGTAGAACATGTGTTGAACCTGCTGTCTGGGTGGCCCCAGCCTCTGTGAAGAGTGTTGCCGCAGGCCTCAGGGGTCACCCAGTACCTTACATCTTGTCACAATCCAGAGGGGCAGGTGTGGCTTCGACCCCAAGTTCCAGGGCGTGTGTTGACCGGCTTCGTGTCCTTATTGACTTCATTTTCTGCCCACGCTGTCCCCTTGCTGGGGGTCCCCTTGCTGGGGTCATGGCTAGCTGGGACACGTGTGAGAGTGTGTGCGTGGCCTGCAGGCACAGGAGAAGTTGGTGTCTGCCATGTTCAGCCAAAGGCAGGGCCGTGAATTGCTTTTTCAAGCACCTAATCGGGTGTTGGGAGTGGGGAAGAATGGTTCACAAAATATGCTCAGGAAGGGCGGCAAAGTGTAGAAAAACAAGAAAACCAGTCCTTCCCTTGCTGGGCCCTGGCTCCTCCAGCCTCCTGTCTGGCAAGAAGCCCTTCACATGGCTACCTCTCTATATTGTCCTGTGCCTCTGAGATCCGGTTCTCCATCATAGCCCTGCTCTCCCTGCTACCTGAGACCACCTCGTCACTGGGTACCCACCCAGCCCTGTTGCTAAATGGTATTTCGTTTGGAGGACATCTCTTGGTGGGTGGAGAGAGAGGAAGGCAGAGAGGGAGGGAGGGGGAGAGGGTGGAGAGCTCCAGCAGGCCAAATTGAAATCAGAATTGAACATTGGGAGAAAGAGGCCGCAGCACCTTATAGCCTAATCCCCGAGAAAGATTAAAGATGTTTTTGGCCATATATTGTATTGATTTGTCCTCTGAAGTATAAGTCACCTGGGAGGTGGTGGGAGACTCGAGGGGAGGGGAGACTAGGCTCTGCTTTTGGTCACAGGCTGGGACTTCTCGTGCTGGTGAGCATGTCAGGCCTCTGTCCTGGACACGGCTCTGGGTCCTTCAGAGGAATGTCATTTTCCCCCCCATTTCAAAGAGAAAGAGACAAGCCAGAGAAGGCAAGTAGCCTTCCCAAGGCCACACAGCCAGATTGGAGGAGCTGGGACAGGAGCTGGACACAGCTTTGTCCTGTGGTGGAGAATGTTGCCCCATCAGCCCCATGACACCCTCATCTGTTAACTTATGCTTGGGGTGACCCCATGGTTGATGGAGCTGAGCCTGTGCCAATCATCTCCCCATCTCCCCCTTGATGACTATGAATCCTTCCGCACACTGCTTAAGTGCACATAGACACTGACTGAAGATTATTTCGGCCCACCTCCCTCGTAGAGAGCTGGAAAGGACTGAAGACTGCAGGAGTGGGCACCAGAGGGGCGCAGGAGTGGGCACCAGAGGGGCACAGGAGTGGACACCAGAGGGGCGCAGGAGTGGGCACCCAGAGGGACGCAGGAGTGGGCACCCAGAGGGGCGCAGGAGTGGACACCAGATGGACACAGGAGTGGGCACCAGAGGGGCACAGGAGTGGACACCAGAGGGACACAGGAGTGGGCACCAGAGGGGCACAGGAGTGGACACCAGAGGGACACAGGAGTGGGCACCCAGAGGGGCACAGGAGTGGGCACCCAGAGGAGTACTGTAGGGCTTCATCTTTGGGCTCAGGAAGGCTATGATGGGTGCTTGGGAGTAAGCCCTGGCTACTCTGTGGATGGTTCAGTCAGGGCTAGGGGGAGACAGGAGGGGACTATTGTGGCTTTAGCTTGGAGTATCTGCCTATTTGTGGCTCAGCAGCTTCTGTCTCCCCCTGCACCCCTGCCACACAACTGCCTACTCTTTAGGAGGTAGCCTAAGGCCCATCTTGGGGAATTTAGGAGGAGAGGGGCCCTGCCACATGCCTGTCCCTCCCTGCATCCCAGAAACCCTCAGGCTGCCCTGAACCTCAGACCCAACATGTCTTCCATTCGGTGTCTGGGGCCTGACACTGCCTGTGGGACTACCATGATCAGCCCGCTGATCGGCGAGGCCCACCAGGCCCCAGCTGGTGTCTTCACCAGGCTGGGGATTGGCAAGGTGTTGGCATGAATGTGGCTGCTACTGATAGCTGGGTCAATCCTGTGTGACGAAGATGAACCCCCATGCTTGCACGGCCCGCCTCGGGGACTTTGCCTGTCCGCTCTGATTTCTCTGATGTTTTCGCCTGCAGCAGGGTGTTGACAACTCTCAGGTTGGTGAGTCCCTAGGGCTAGATGTCGTCAGGACCTGGTGTGTGTGCGTGCACGCGTGTGTGTGTGCTGTCACTTTCTCTGGTTCTCTCTGCTGGCCTTTGATGAGTGTGCCTTGACAGCAGCGAGAGGGAGATGTCACTTGCTGGGCTGTCCTGCTCTGAGTCTGCTGCCTTCTGTCTTCCACAGGAAGCCGTGTGCGGGCTACAGGGAACATGCTGTTTCTCTGTGTGACAGTCCTAACTGTCCTGGAACTCGCTCCATAGACCAGGCTGGCCTCGAACTCACAGAGATCCGCCTGCCTCTGCCTCCCGAGTGCTGGGATTAAAGGAGTGTGCCACCACTGCCTGTTGATGTTTGGGGGTTTAAAGAATCCCCTTTGGTGGCTTTGGCTTTGCAGCTCAGCTCTGGGTGGTTTAGAGCCCAAGTGCTATGGCAGGAGGCTCAGAGCCCAAGTGCTATAGCAGGAGGCTGAGCTCAAATCCACTGCCTTGAACCTGAGCCTTCCGCTTCCACTGTGGTCCAACAGGAACATGAATAGCGCGTGCACCCTGACCCCTCCCTCCCCAGCAGCACTGTGAGGTTCCACTTAGAGTCGGTCTGAGCTCTAGACCTGCTGTGGGGGTAGTGTGGCCGCGAACTTGTAAGGGTACTTCTCAGAGCCTTAGCTTCTTCGCTGATGTGAAGGTGCAGGGGCAGGGGACTTAGGTTGAGTTCTTCCTGTCCCTTAGCTTTCCAGTCTTTTTATATATATTTATTTATTTATTATGTATACAATATTCTGTCTGTGTGTACGCCTGAAGG
>LOJH01018772.1:0-21582 GCA_001685095.1 Ellobius talpinus | reverse complement strand
CATTGGATCTTGGGATCTGGTTCAGGTCCTCATTCTTGCAGTGCAAGCACTTTATCTCCTCAACCCCCAGAACAATGTTTTATTTTATTTTTTGATAATGGAATGCTCTTTTTTTTAAAACAGGTCCTTCATTTTGAGAACGTCAAAGATGTACCCTTTGGGTTTCAAACAGTCACTTCTGATGTAAATAAGCTCAGTTCCTTTTACTCTTTGAAGCTAATCAAGCGACTCTACATAGACAAATCTCTGAACGCTTCTACAGTAAGTGTTTTTTCACAGCTTGGTTGTGCTCTATCCCAGAAGGGGCATTTAACTCTGCAGGCCCACAGCTTGTTAGGCCAGCTATGGTTTGAGGCTTAGGAAAGGAAAGTGTCCCTACTGCAGATGTTGCAAGATGAAACAGCAGTCACTTCTGGCTTGGAATACAGAGAAGCTTGTCCCCTTTCCCTATGAACTTTAACCAATACTTCCCCACCCCCAGTTCCTTTGGAAAGAAGGGATAATAGAAGGACCAACTATCTAGTAAACAGATCTTCATAAGGGCTCAAAATGACTTGCAATAAACTCTCTCCTTAAATAGTGGGGCACACACTGCCTGAGGTTGTCTTAAACTTCCCAACTCTTTTTTAAAATTTGTTCAGTTAGCATTTAGAATCAGTAGAAAATAACCAACACAAATGACTAGTTTTCATCAGATGTGAGTCAGTGCTGTTTTCCTTGGCCAGTCGGAAAGACATTGTACATAGCTGCCATAGTCATTTAAGCCAAGGCATTTCTTGAAGCAGTCATATGAAGAACACTGTGATCCCCTCCTGTTAGATCCTAGAGTGTAGCACAATATTTTTAAGATCTCGATTCTAACTCATAACCAACACTCTTGATTACAGGACATTCCCTTCTTTGGTAATGTAGAACTGACTCAGCTCTTGTTTCTCTGGTCACAGTTTCAAGCTTCTAGATTGCCAGGCCAAATGTCCCATCACGGCATAGCAGTGTTCTGCATTCCACACTTGCTTTTGTGAGAGACGGTTGAGAAATAAGTTATTAGATATTGTTGTGAGTTTACCCTTATGGCGTGAAGACACATATGCACAACTATATTTGTTCCATCTGTCGCCTGGGAAATGAAAGGATATTGAGATGTGCATTTCATCTGAGTATGGGAGCATGTTAACCCCCCCAAGTGATGTTTAAAGACTTGTCTGTCAATGGTGGTGACAGTGGAGGCTCTTCACTTGAAGTCTTTCTGATGTTCTTAGGTGTGCTGGCTGCTCCCATCACTCCACGGTTGACTTTTAGCTAACTGGAGCTAAGTTAGCTGGGTAAGACTGTTGTTACAGGAATTTCAAGGACAGGGTGACATGGCATCCAAGTCTGTTAGCTTGCTTGGACTTCCATTCCATATTTAGAATTATTTCTATCAAACTTTTATTTTCTTTTCTTCCCTTCATTTCTCCCCATTTTTCCCTTCCTTTCTTTTCTTTTCTCTTTTCCCTTTCTCTCCCCTCTCTTTTCTTGACATTTTCTCCCTTTTTCTTTCCCCTGCTCTTCTCCCTTTTTCCATTCTCTTTCCTTTCCTTCCCTCTGTCTCTTCCCTCCCTTCCCTCCCCTTCTTTTCTCTCTTCCCCCTTCTCTTCTTTTTTTCTCTGTTTTTCATTGATTCTCCTAACATGAAGTACCTGCAAATTTACCAGCCGGTGCCCTGAGGAGCAGCCCCTGAATTTAAACCTCTCAAGTATTTGTTGAAAGCCTAAGTTCATGGCCTCCTATCTCTTGTATCAAGATTACTGTGGGTAGGATTTGTATTTTAAACAAGAATTAGAGTTAGACACACTGCTATGTTCTTTACAGTCCCATGATTCACACTTGAATGTGCAACTCGTGGAAATCTCGCTAAAATGCATAGTCTAAATCAGTCAAGGGGCCAGAGAATTTATTATAACAAGATCTTAGGTGATGCTTGACTTCTGATCTTTGGACCATATTTTGAGTGTCAGGACTCTAAAGAATGTTCATTTATTTTTAGTGGAGATAAGGGTTTTTTGCTCATTGTTTTCATTTCTGATTCATTTCAATTCATTTCATATATATGTTGTGTTCATTATTTGTTCTTGTTGCGGTGATAAAATACTTTTCAGAGGCAAATTAATGGAAGAAAGAGTTATTTTGGCTCTAAGTTTCCCAAGTACATGGCTGCTTGGGCAGAAATGTCAGTAGGAGCAGGTATCGGAAGACAGCTGCTCACATCATGAAGGACCAGGGAGAAGAGAGTGACAGGAAGTGACAGTGAGGATATTATCTCCAAGGACCCCAGTGACCTTTGTTTTCCAGTTAGGCTGTATTTCTCAAAGTTTATAGAAAGACTCAAAATAGCACCAGAAATTGAGAACTAAGAGTTCAAACCTTAAGTGTCTGAGGCATATTTTAGTTTAAAATCACAACAGCATATTTATACTATATATGTAATAATATAAATAAATATTTTTGAAATATTGAGATTTATACTTTAACTATACATATTTAATATAGTGTTTCTTTTGTTTTTGACAGACCTGATAATCAATTGATAATTTAATAATTGTTATGTCTTATAACTGAAGAAATAAAACATCTAATACAAAGAAAAAACTTATTTCTACATGAGGCTTCATATGGTGTGACCAATTTTTGTAAATGTATGCATAGTAATAGATATTTAAGGAATTCATTTCTTAGCATTAGCTCCATCTACAGATGCTAAGAGCTTTGTGATTCTGTGAATTGGATGTTTTTCAGGAATTTATCAGTTCTACAAAAAGGCCATATGCAAAGGAATTGGAAACTGTCGACTTCAAAGATAAACTGGAAGAAACGAAAGGTCAAATTAACAGCTCTGTTAAGGAGCTCACAGATGGCAAGTACCCTTTAATGTTTTGTAAACAGCTGAGTAAAGAGGTCTCCCTGCTTAGGAATGCTTGCTTCAAGCCTAAAAATATTGAACATCTGGAAGCTTCTTCGGGTAATTTTAGTACACAAGCTAAGTTCTTTGTCCATCAAGCCATGTCAACAACTCCAGTTTCTGGGCATTTCTTGTATCAGCTCATAACTTGGCAAATTCTATGCTTTTCTCTCTCTCTCTCTTTTTTTTTTTTAGCATGCTTTGCTTTGCTCTCTGACAAGTTGCTACACGCCCTGGTAGGGGCCCAGCTGTTTCCTTTATACTATGGCTTTTGGCAAGTCACAAAGTCAGGTTTTAAAGTCTTGAAATGGGAAGATGATCCTTGAATCTACTTCCAACTAAAAATTTTTCCAGTTTTATCAAAAATGAAAAAAAATCCAAAAATTCTTAGGCAAATGCAAATCTAGAACAAAGCAAACCTAGCAACGAGAGTGGAAGTTTGTCCCCAGTTTCACAAGCTCTCAGGCTGCCCACAGTCAAGTCCACTCCTGCCTTCTCTGCGCTGACTTCACCTCCCACTAAAAGTCCCGGTGAGTTGTCTCCCTCGCCAAGGAAGAATTGGAACTAAGATGGTTTGGATTGCAGTCAGTGACTAGTTCTCCTTTCCTAGAGATGTGTTTGTCCAGGGGGGCCTGTTGGGAAGTAGAAAGTAATTTTGAAGGACTGGCGGTCGCTGACGGCTGCGGAGGGATACACTGCTGAGGTGAGGAGATGCACTGCTTTTGAAAACTGTCAGAGCCCAGCATGGCATCCCATTTGAGTACTGCCTCATGAATGATGTCCACCTCTAACAACATGGGAAGAACAGGAACTCTGGAGTCATTTAGAAGCCAGATTCAAATCCAGGTACCACATAAAGATTGTCAACACATTTAGAAACGGAGCCGCAATTTACCGAACAGTCAAATGTGGCATATCTTAATGAAATACACATGTGATTGTTGTGAGGCCTACAAGTGTATCATGTGTATATATACTACATGGTAGTCATAAGCATATTATGCATGTGGATATATTTATATATGTTGCATGCATACACACATATGTTACTGAAATAAAATTTCTTTGACCTTGCATGGGAAGGAAAAGCAGATATAAACAGCACCAGGTTTAATACAATTTTGAACGTTCTAAGCAGAAAGAAGCTTTGGCTTAAAATCGCTGTTGCAGCTTTGCTTATAAACTGTCTAAGCTTTCTCTCAAAGAGCTTTCTATCTTGGCATCTCAATAAGTTTACAGTTTCTGACTGGAGAGGGTGGGGCTTAGGAAGAATTCTGAATTTGGAAACAGAAACAGAAGCAAGGTTTCAGCTGAAACTCTGCCACTTTTGGCACCTAGATTTTTATTAGCTTTTCGGGTTTCTTCAATAAAGTCATCATGTAGCCGTCATAAGTGGCATCGGCAGAATTGGACTCAGGTTGTAGGGCCTAGAGCATGAAAGAAAATGCAGGCTCTATCTTATACCTTCATTAGCATCTTAAGGTAGTGGTGGCAGAACACTGACCCTGTGCATGGTTCCTTAAAATGGACACTGGGCATGACCACGACATGAAAATAAGAGATTAGGTAAGTGACAATGCTTTGCAAAAATGCCAGGTGCCGTTCAAACCAGAGGAGTGTTTTTCTTAAGGGGATTTCATGGTTGTGCTCTGTGGGCTGTGGAGGACTTAAGGTCTGAGGTGATTATGACGCAACTGCACTTGTGAGTGTTATAGCTGACCTCAAGGGCATCAGCTGCCTCCAAGGAGTGAGCTGGGGAAAGGAGTGTAGAATTCTAGAGTGAAGATGCAGCCTCAGCTGAGCACAGTAGAGCTGCCCTTGACCCCTTCGGAACCTCAGGCTCCTCAACTGTAAATGGAAAACAGTGAGGTCATATATGTGGAGGTGTGGACACGGCCAGGTGGAAAGCTCATGTCTACTCATCTCAGGAGTACAAACTGAGTCAGAAAGGGCTTATTTCCAGTCCTAGATCTCTCTGAGATGTCTGGTCTGGAAGGGGAGGAGGACAGAAAAGATGTCCTCAATTGGACCGCCTTGGCTACCAGTCTTTCCAGGTGTGATGCTAATGAGTGATTGGTGTCCAGTCAGTGAAGAAGCAGGCTACTTCGATGAACGCCCATGATGTGTGGTTTCTACAATAATTTGCAGGCCATTTTGAGAACATTTTGTCGGAGAACAGTATAAGTGACCAGACCAAAATCCTCATGGTTAATGCCGCCTACTTTGTTGGAAAGTGGATGAAAAAATTTCCTGAATCAGAAACAAAAGAATGTCCATTCAGAGTCAACAAGGTATGCTCAGCATGAAGAAGGAAATGGGTTTCAAATCGTGGCAGCAGAGCAGAGCTCAGGGACTCTTGGCGTGGATGTGAAGACTTCCTGAAAACAAGGAGGGAAAAGGAAAGGAAGGAAGCAAAGAAACCACTCTAGAGAGGCCTTTGGGTTATCAGGAAACTTAGACCAGTTAGGAATTGTGTTCCTGATTCAGTCACCTCACTTTTATCTCATTTTCTTACTTACCTGGTGATAAAAACCACGGTTTAATATATTCATCTCTTACCCCTTCCTCCTTTCCCCTTTTGGTAGAGCCCAGCCCATCCCCAGCCCAGTCCCAGCCCCATTCCTCCCCATCCAGCCAAACCTTCCACTCCCCAGTCCACCGCTCCCCAGCCCAGCCTAGAGCATTTATAATATGCTTTGAGGCACTGGTTGATTATGAAGAAAAAAGCATAGCTTTACTCATCTATTCCTAGGAGTCATTATAGAAAGAATTAGAAGCTCATTTTTCGGGGCAGTATCATTTATGCTATTGAGGTGGATGCATAAGAACTAATATCTGTAAACAAAGGACCATTTTAAAATATATTAAACCAAAGAATCAAGACTAGAAAAACCTTGAAAGAGCCTGGGCAACCTCAGGGATCTGTGTGTGATGTGGTTTTGTTTGAGAAATATGACTTGCGTTGAATATTTGGGCCAGCAAGATGCCTCAGCAGGTGCCTCAGCAGGTAAAGGAACTTACTTCCAGCCCTCATGGCTTGTGTTGGGTCCCCCAAATCCACATGGTATAAAAAGAGAGACAGCTTTTGCCAGTTGTTCTGACTTACATACGTGTGCATGTACCATAATGCATATGTTTGAACACATACATCTGAATAAATGTAATAATAATGAAAACTCAGGCCTGAAACAGTAAACACTTTAGCTGAAATATTCAAGGTGTCTCACCTTGTGGATACTATGCAGAACTTCTTAGTGTTCAGTTTCTCCCAGATCCTGGATTGCCTGGTATCAGCCACTTGTTTTCACCAAATATCATCCTTAAAAATAAGTTCATTTTGATCATATTCTTTCCCCTCTTCCAGTCCTCTCATAACCTCCCCATCTCCCTCCCCACCCAAGCGCATGATGTTCTCACCCCCTTTCCAAAGAAACAAACAAGAAAACAACAAACAACAAGTCAAAAGAGATAAACAAAATAAAAAAGAAAGCAAGACAAGAAATAACAAACAAAAAGCACATTCACAAAAGCCATGGAGTGTCTGTGCTGGCCGACTGCTCCTGAGCATGGGCCTTCCCTGGAGTGAGGTTGATAAACCCAGGGACACTCCACTGGAGAAAATGAAGTTCCCCTTTCCCAGCAGGTATTGATCGCAAATAACTTTTTGGTTAGAGTGGGACTTGATGTCCACTTCTCAGTGCAGGGAGTCCATCTAGCTTGAACTGTCTCAGGTCTTGTGCATGCTGTCCCAGCCTCTGTAAGTTCATGTGTGTATCAGTCCTGCTGTGTCTGAAAAATGCTGTTTCCTTGATGTCATCCACCACCTCTGCCTTTTATAATCTCCCTGCCTCCTCTTCTACTTAGATCTCTGAGCCTTGAGGGAGGAGTCAGATGCATACATCCCTTTTAGGATTGAGCACTCTGAAGTCCCTCACCCTGTGCACACTGTCCAGTTGTGGGTTTTTCTTTGTTAGTTACCATCTACTGAAAGAAGAAAGTTCTCTGATGATGATGCTCTTAGCTATATGTATAACCCGGTGTCATTAGGAGTCATTTTATTGTCATGTTCCTTCAGCAGAATAATAGTAGCAGGTTTTCCCCTGAGCCCTGCCTATTCTCAGGTTCTTAATACTAGAATCAAGGAGAAAATCCTTTTCAGGTACCAACTTGGCCTGGGTTAGCTAGAGTGGCTTCTGAAATTCCCCGTTCCCTCATGGAGTTTATGTCCATAACCCTCTCACATCAAATATTCTTTTCTTAAGACAAATTTGCTTTCCTATTTGCTCAATTAGTGACTGAACTTTATAAGGGTAAGGATGGTGCCCTTCTCATCTCGGTGTTTACAGTTTCTTACAATTAAGCACTCTGCAAATTTTTGGATGAATAATCAATCAATTTTCAAAGACCAGCCCCCCATTTTTTGAGACAATCTTATGTAACCCAGGCTAGATTCCAGCTTATAACATATCCTCAAACGACTCTGACCTTCTGACTCTCCTGTCTCTACCTCTCCGATGCCGGGATGATAGCCACTCACCACCACACTTGGTGCGTGTATTGCCAGGGATTCAAACCAGAGCTCTGTGCATGCTAGGTAAGCATTTGACATACTGACCCACATCCTCAGCTCTAAATCAGTGTCAGATAAAACACAACAGTCTGTGATCACATAGTTCTTAGGGAGGGAGAAGTACTGTTAGTGCCCCTGAGGGATCCAGAGTCTCCCAGGGTGCTGGGGAGGGAGAAACTGCTCCTGATGGATCCAGAGTCTCCCAGGGTGCTGGTTGAGGAGGGGGCAGGGGATTCTCCTCACACTTTTTCTCCTGAGTTCTTTGACTGCAGTGGACTTAACTGACTGCTAGGAACAGGGCCAGCTGTCCACTAGATGTGTGTTGGTGACAGTGGTTACCTCAGACACTGCAAGTTCACACACAGGCTTTTGGATGGCTCTGGACATTCTTGATGCTGTCTGTCATTGAGAGCTGGAGCAGCATATGCTTTACAGCCTCTGCCCTCACAGGGGTGTGGGGTCACCCCATTATCAGTCATGTCAGGATGACATGGCTCATTTGGTTGATGGTTGATGCTCCTCCCTGGGGAGGGTCAGCAATGGGCCCTAGAGTGTGAGTGGAATCTCAAGCATATGGCTCAGGTTGTCTCTTGTGGATTCCCCGGGGTCACTCATGGAATGCCAGTGGGTGGAACTGCTAAAGCATGTTTCTGAAGGGAGAGAGAGAATGTGTGTTCTCCTTTTATTCTTGCTGTGAAGTCATAAAGCCGGTGACATCAGAGCCTGGAAGCCTAGCCCCTGAGCAGTTCTAGGGGTGATGTCATGGTAGTTCAGTATCTGCCCGCCCAACATGTAGTTAGACATGACTCTGTCTGCATGGGGAAGCACACTGCTTTTGAATATGGGTCCTATTACTTCTCTCCTGAGTCCTTTGAACCATATTTGTGAATCACCAAGTGTTTTGAGTGATGATCTTAAAACTATTTCTCATGTACCTTGGTGTCTCCTTTAAGGGCTAGACTATACTGATGAAGTTCTAGTAAGAGCTTAATGTAATGTCTATTCTGAAAAATTTTGTACAGATCTACAAGTTATGTACTTAAATGCTTGAGACAAGAAGTGGTTTGGGGTTTAGATTTTTTCCCCACATTTTGTAATACTTCCATTTATTTAATGAATTATCTTGGGGGTTGAACTCAAATCTAAGGAATTTTTTTGTTTTATATACATATTAGAAAAATAGTTTGAAAATAATTTTATACATTTTTCCCCTCCTTCCCCCTCCGTGCGTGCACACACATTGCTAGAGTTGAACACAGAGCTTTGCACATGCTAGGCAAATGCTAAAGTCCTGAGCAATGGCTTCAGTCCATGTGGTTCTGAGACAAGGTATTTCTATGTAGCTCAAACTGGCTTTGAATTTGCTATGTAGCCTAGTCTTGCCTTCAATTCTTCTGCCTCTGCCTACAGAGTGCCTGATCCCATATTCATATTAATTCCTTATATTTTGATATAAAGTCAAATTGTGCTATTTTCTTATTTATGTGTGTAAATATAATATAGTTTTTATCATGTGGAGCACATGGGATAGTAAAGTACATGAATAAGTTTCAAATGAAGTCATAAAGTCATCACAGGATGCAAGCAGTGTGGATTCCCCTGAGTGTGCTTAAGCTACAGTGATCTGAAAGCATAAGAGAAGTTAGTATATTTCTATCTCTATTGTCATTCCTGTCTCTATCATGTAAATCTCTGTCTGTGTTTGTATATATGTGTTTGTATATATGTGTTTATATGCATATATATGTATTTTTTATAAATTGAACATTAACCCTTTTAAAACTTTCTCTTCTAACAGACAGACACCAAACCGGTACAAATGATGAATCTAGAGGCCACGTTCTGTTTGGGCAACATTGATGACATCAACTCTAAGATTATAGAACTTCCCTTCCAAAATAAGCATCTCAGTATGCTCATTGTGCTACCCAAGGATGTGGAGGATGAGTCCACAGGCCTGGAAAAGGTCAGGAGGCAGCTGGGCACTTAGACAAGAGAACAAGAGAGAGGAGGGAGGAGCAGGCATGGCCCTGCCTCACACACCCTAGCCCAGTCATCTTCAAGGGTTTTGAGGTCCAGTCTGGCTCTTTTCTTCTTTAAAGTGAAAACAGCCAACCTTTGTTTGTCATTTACAATGGGCTAAGGTTGCTACTAAAATCTTCCAATAATTTTCTCATTTAATTTGTATAACATTCCTACGAATTAGAAGCCATTATCATGTTCTTGTTTACTAATTAGGAAGGAAGTCACAGAGGTGAGTAGTTGATGGCCACATGATCAGTCAATGACATGAAGACCAGGAGTTTGTGCTCAAGAGGAAAAAGAGCTCTTGGCCTATACTTCATGTGGTAATTGGACAGATCAATAAGCCCATTAGCCTATTACTTGAAAAACTAGTTAACTATAGTGATTTTTTTGGTCCTATTAATTTGTACCAAGTGAAAGTGAGAATATTAATGAAAAGTAGCTGTTGTATACTAATAAAAGACTAAATTATTCCTTCCCTATTAAAAATGCATTCACACCAGCTTGTGACTTTGCCACGCCCTTGGCTTTTATCCGCACCAGGAGAGTAACACTGGTGTAATATTAGTAGCAGGGAACTGTCATTCTCAGCGGCACTTGTGGGAAGGGCAAGGAGCCATTTGACTTCATTTGTTCCATGAAGAATTTTATGACTAACTTATTTTATGCTTCATTGCATATCTATCTTTTAAACCAGTTCAAATGGTTGTATTCATCACCTGCAATCTAAGGAGCAGATCAGAGCTAGCCTGAGTTCCCATCATGAAGAGAAAAGGAATAGCTTTTAATTAACTTTGGTGGTATGCCTAGATCATGAATAATGTGAACTCCTTTGTAAAGAAAGAATAATAAACAGTCAGCGGATCTATACAAAAGCTTCTAATTTTATATTCATTTTACTGTGGTATATATAACATCATAATCTATGTGTCTGTTTCTGCAAAAAGAAAAGCAAAACTGTTCTATAATTTAAGCAAAAGAGAGCCTTCCTGTTGAGTGTGGAGAAGATGTCTGGGTGGCTGGTGGATCCTATATGAGGAACTTGCTGGGCCATCTCCAAACCAAAGTTGATTTAGATTGTTTAAAACTGGTCTTACAGTAACACTTTCTGTTTTTAATCAAGGTAGATCTTCCTTCCTTCCTTCTTTCTCTTTCTTTCCAATCAGAAGTAAATAAAATTCTTTCCTATTTTGTCCTTCAGATTGAAAAGCAGCTCAACCCAGACACACTGTTGCAGTGGACCAACACCAGCACCATGGCCAATGCCAAAGTCAAACTCTCTCTCCCAAAGTTTAAGGTGGAAAAGATGATTGATCCCAAGGCTAGTCTGGAAAGGCTGGGTCTGAAAAGTCTCTTCGATGAAAACACATCTGATTTCTCTGGTATGTCAGAGACCAAGGGAGTGGCCCTATCAAATGTGATTCACAGGGTATGCCTAGAAATAACTGAAGATGGTGGCGAGTCCATTGAGGTGCCAGGATCCCGAATCTTACAGCACAAGGATGAATTCAATGCTGACCACCCATTTATTTATATCATTAGACACAACAAAACACGAAACATCATTTTCTTTGGCAAATTCTGTTCTCCTTAAGTGGCATGGCCCTGCTAAGTCTCAGGTAACTTGTCTGGAGTTGCAGATCTCTGTAAACTTTGTATGCAGACAATCACTTTCTATGCAGTAAATTGTTAATTTTGCTGAATCAGGAAGCAGCTGGTCCTTGTCATATGTAGCCTTCACACTAACAGACACTTCTTTTCCAATTCCTCCTTATTTTCCTTTGTCAAAGAAAATGGCACATGCTTGTAAAGAAAGGGAGTCACCTTAGCAAAGAATGTTTATTCTTCATTTGTCAAAGATCTAGAGCTACTCACAAAAAATGCAGTCTTCCACACAGAAATTCCTGTAAGGATGACGTGGAGGACAGTATCCTCAGAACTTCGCCTTTCTTCACTGAGATGAAGAATGTTCTAAACCCTGTCACAATGCTTGTGGGTCCAGATGTCTTCATGTTAAACCCTGAGAAACAGTTTTTTCACGATCTTAATCGAAGATCTTAGGAAGGTGGCATGTTGTAAATACTATATATTATGGAACTCCACAAATAGGGCCTGGAATATCACCTTGTAAATCAATACTTTAATATTTCTGCTAAAACATGGGTTATTCACACAAAACAGGTACATAAAGATAGTTCACAAATGATCAATATTTCTGAAAAATGAATAAGTTGTCAGCTCATGGAAACACTTTGCAGAGCATTCTAGATCTTTGGAGTAGTGGATAAAGTTCTGGGCCCATTTTAGCTGAAGACTAAGACCCTAGGGGGAAGCTTAGCTTTTACAAAAATTGACTTTTGTTTCTCCTAGCTGCCCCACGTGGTCATTTGGGTTGTATGGCTGCTGGCAGGGCTTCTAGCCAGATCACAGGGTTCTTCACACCTCCAACACCAGTGACTTAAGATCTCCAGGGATTCTCTTGATGATGAGAGAATTTGTGGCTGTTTAAGGAACTTTCTTTTTTGTGTAATGTGGCAGTGGGAAAAGGAAGGGATCTCAAGCCTCCAGAAAATACAAGCAAAACTAAGTACTCATCATGCGTTGGAATATGTTTTTTTTTTTAAATCTGGCTGTTGGATAACAGTTTGTAATCTACACACCTAGTTTATTAAATGGTTCTGATAAATTAGTTATGTTGCAACCCAACCTAATGTTTTAACTCACCCCCAGAAGGAAATATTTGCTGTGGTTTTTCTTATATGCCTCTCCTTTTCCAATTCATTGCTGTTTATTGTAAATAAGTTTTTTTTCTTCTGAAGGTTCAGTGGTGACTTTTTTCTGTGCTATTGACAATAAAATATTATTGAATTGTGTACCTTGTTCTTTCTCTATTGGCTTAGAGTTACTGTCTTCTTCATTTTGTTTATACATGTAAATGCCTTCTGGGAGGTGGCTAATGTGTACTAAAAAGAATACAAATAAGTCATACTATTCGTCTTTCTCCATGGCCATTGGCTGTTGCACTCTAATTCCAACAAAGACAAAACCAGGAAGGTGTCAGCAACATTCAAGCACTTACAAGTTATTTGAAATCACAGCCTCCCAGGAGGACACACATCTTCTCTCCTGCCTTTTCTCTTCTGTTCCTTCCCCAAAATGTAACTTTACTGAAACCTGTAAGGTTACGATGTTTCCTCAGTTGGTGCATTTTTCTCAATGCCATATTCATTTCTTTCCAATTACTTATAATGTATTTGAACCTAATAGTCAACACCCTCACAATATGCACAAAATGAATGTGTTTTCTTTTTCAATAAATTTCCAAACACACCCACTTCGTAGAAGGGGAATGACTCCTTGTGCAGGAGCACCACTCTTGTTCATTTCCCCCTCCCAACCTACAAATAAAACATAGGGTGATTATGGGAAGGATGAATGAGTGGGAAGAGGAGAGAGAGGGCGGTGCCTCCTGGCTAATGGCTCAGGGAGCTTTAAGTGTCTCCAGGAAGGAATTTGAAAAACAATGACGTTTTGGTCAGTGCTTCCCTAGGATCCTCTACACTGGTCCTTTCCAATCATGGGGAACTTCTGCCCTCTAGAGGACATTTTTGTTCTCGTTACTGGGAGAATATATTTTGATGTGGTTTAATACTTACAATGGCCTGAAGACTAACCCCTCACTCCTCCTTAGGAGTATTATCCAGCTCATCATGCCCACGGGGCCAGGGCGACACCACTGGGGCACTTGCTAAAAGACAGATGCAGTGAGAGCATCCTGAGGCAGAGAAAGAAGAATGGTTTGGAACTCTAGTAGAGGATGAAGAATGTCTGTTTGCTGTCAGCTATAAAGAGGCCTACAATTTATTTGGTTGGTTATTTTGGCAGATCCTACTTGGAGGAGGACCTACCTGGTAGGGGTCAGATTAAACGGTCTTTAGAGTCCCATGAGGGAGCCGTGCAGATGAACTAACATTTGGCTCCTCTCATTCCTAATGTCAGATTGCAGTGACTCTAGTTAAGCAAGGCGTCCACCCCACGTTCTCTTCTTTGCCCTATAGTTGCATGTGGAGTGGAGAGGACAGTTATGTGTGGTGGTCAAGCGTGGGAGCTAGGCCCATCCCACTGCCTTTCCCTTTCAGTCAAGTCTCAGTCAGACCCAGCTGTTAAGGATGGTGACGTTTTCTATCAGAAGGGACTCAGTCCTGATTTAGGCTTCTAAGCTTGTTCATTTCTGGAAATGTCCATATGACACATAACAGTGGCAGGGGAAACTTTAGCCTAGGACGTGAAGGGTTTCCTCTAGGGAATGGCGTTGAAGAGGACATTGGCACTTCTAAGGAGCTAGGAGAACTAGGATGTATTTGCTAATATTCTGTTAATATTCTTATTCACCAATAAATCACTTACAGATATCTTTTTATTTTTTTAAACTTTTTATTGATTCTTTGTGAATCTTGTGTCATGCACCCCAATCCCACCCATCCTCCCATCTCTCCCTGTATGCCCTCTGCGATCCCACCCATCCTCCCATCTCTCCGTGTATGCCCTCTGCCTCTGCGATCTCCCCCACAAAAGAAAGCAAAAAATAAAAATGGTAAAAAAATTAAAAATTAATTAAAAACAGCAACCACAAAACACTACTCCACAGAAAATTTGGCATGTCATAGTGTGTTGCCCAGTCTGTCTTTTTGCCCGAACAACTTTATTTGAAAGTGTTCATTGCAGTGAGTCACTGGTTTGATATGAGGCCGCTGGCTCCTGCTACACTATCCAAACTGGGACTCTTCTCAGATAGCCTGACTTTGTCCTGTGTCATGGAGATTCTGTCACTTTGGTTCTTCAGGTCGGGTCCTTTCACGAGCTAAGGCAGTTCTTAGATGGCGTAGATGTTGGGGTGGGCCAACTCGAAGCCCTGAATCAGAACCTGAGTGGTAGCTGAGTTGGTCAGCCTGCCACCTCGCCTGCACTGTGCCACCAGGGCCTGTACTCCTGCTTGTCCAAGTGAGGGGTGGGCCCAGTTCTCCTGCCTGTGGTAGCTGAGGGGCCCGGGCCAGCTCGCCCATTCTCATGCCATGGACCAGCTCTCCCATGCCCACATAACCAGGGCCAGGTCTCCAGCACTGCCCTGGAGAGGGGCAGGACCTGCTTTCCCTAGTGGTGTAGCTGGTAAGAGGCGGGGCCATCTCTCCTGCTCTCATGCCCTTGGGGCGATCTCCCATGACAACTGTCAGGGTCAACTCTAGCACGTTGCCCAGGCGGGGTGCAGGGCACACTCTCCGGAGTGCTGCAGTCAGCAAGGGACAGCACCTTGCCTGGGCAGCACCTTAGAGCTGGTCCTGGTGGTATGGCTGTGGGTGATCTGGCCAGGACTCACTTAACCCTGCAAGAAGGATCCTGTGTCTCCATCATACACACACTGAGAGGTCAGTCTTCACCATGAATAAAAGATCCTTTCTTTTGAATTTTTAATTTCATTATATTAATATTAAGCACCCAAATGAAAATTTGGAAAAAGATACCACTTATTTCTTCTCATTCCATTGGCTGTGTACATGCATTATCCCACTTAGCTGCTTCCAAAGTCTTCTATTCCCAATGAGTTTTCCCTTCAGCTAATGTTTAAAATCCACTGGACTTTCTAGGGGAGGTGCAATTTGTCAACTTACAGTTTTTTCTCTTTTCCTGTCAGCTGCTGTTAGGGCGAATGTCCCTTCTCTTGACTATGGGAACCACACGTGGCAGACTGCTCACCTTCCCCTCACTTCCTTTCTTCTCCCGTACTTGTGGTTTTGAAGCTGTGCCAGTGAGGAAGTCAAAGGCTAGCTCATTTGTTAGTGTCCTCAGAGCTGAAAATGCTTCAGGAATGATCTGGGTTTTAAATCTCTATCACCTTTAACAACTAAGAGACTACTGCACGTTCGTCTGGATTAGGAAATATCCAGTCTGCTTGTAGCTACCACGTAGACAGGAAAGAATTTGCAAAGGACAAATACTAATTATCTCAAAACTAAATTTGGATACTTTTCTTCACAAGCTCTATATTTGCTTTTTGAAAGTATTTTTCATTCTGCACCAGTCATGTTGTTTGAGGTACTCTGCTGTACGTGTAATGTTGGGCTAGGTGGGATGGGATTTAAGAGGAACAACACTTATTTTCTCCCTCTTGGGAGCTGATCATTTAAGCCACATTAAGGATGACCTTTAATAATAGCAAGTCCAGCATTCAGCACATGTTGCTGTCAGTCAAAACACTGGAGAACCCCCAGTGGCAGTGTAATGTTAAGGAATCTTCCACCAGGATTCCACAGGAGTGGATGCATTCACAAACATGTAATTCATATAAGACCCTAAAGAGCCAGCGACACATTATAGGCTCTCATGGAGGAAGCTGAGTTCTTATACCTTGCAGCAATACAACTGCTTCCTGACTACCTGCTCTTTCGCAAAACAACAGTACACTCTGTATGTTGTTCTATCTAAACATCTTTTTTTCAAAGTAGAATACACATGCAGAAAAGGATGTGTGTGCAGCTGGGTGAGGTTTCACCACTGCACTCACCTATGCTCCCATCAGCAGTACCGTCAATGCTCTGGAACTGCCTCTCTGCTCTGTGCCACCCCTCTCTAAGGTGAGCTGGTATCCACCAACAACACAGAGACCTCTAAGGTGAGCTGGTACCAACCAACAGCACAGAGGCAGTGTTTGTCCTGTTTTTGTGTTTTGCATAAATGGAGTCATGGTATGTTCTCTTCCTAGTTGGCTGCACAAACGTCTTCTACATCGCTGCATGCGGTTATGGGTCATCTTTATCATTGCTGTAATAGTCCTCAAATTTTTCAATGAGTTAAATTGTGAATAAATCCTGCAATTTATTATCAATGGGCACCTGGGGCTTTCCGGCACTTAGGTAACTGTTGCTATTATATTTTGGTACTTTGGGGAAAATATGTATGCAGTGTTGGCATCTGTTTATAGATGTAACATATAAAGCAAATAAATCACATGAATAATACACATGACACTTGAGGGCCATTCTATTGGGCCACAGACATCACAATCATTCAGCTTTGGTATTTGGACAATTTTCTAAGTTGTTTTTTTTTTTTTACCAGTGCTTATCTATTGTTTGTTATTGTTATTATATTATTATTTATAGACACTGCTTTTGCAGCCATGATATCTACCATCACTGTTTATTCCTGGAGTAATTAAGAGCTAGGCTCTCTGCTAAGAAAGACATATACTATAGTAAAGCTAGATGTATATTATTATTCAGACAGCCTGCGTGAGAGAAGAGGACTGACATGAGATGGAAATCCACTGAGAACATCTGGAAAGCAACTTTTCCCATCAGGACTAAAACTCCAAGGCTCTCATTCCACAATCCATACTTTTAATCACTAGAATTTAATAATAAGCCCTTTCCTTGGTGAATAAACATTTACAGACATTCTTCACTCTGTTTATGTTTACGCTCAATAGAAGACCATTGAATGCATATAAAATAAAATAATTGTATTTAAGTAAGCAGATTTTTCAAATACTTCGGTGTGACACAACTTTCAGAAGTTTCACCCTGCCCTCAGAGACTGTATGCAGTCTATACTAATTGCAATTTGCACCAGATTAAAGTTTTCCTTTATTAGTTTCAGCTCCTGGACCAGAAACTCCTTCTTTATCATCAGCGTCTCCCCACTGTTGAATTTGTGTCTGTCACCACCCACTGCCTTGGTAATGGTTTCCTGCGTTTCAGAGAGAGTTTTATAAAAGGAGAGTGAAGTGTTTACACCAAGTTACTGCGCTCCTCTCAGGACCTGGACTTCTCCACTAGCAATGAAAAAGACATAGTTTGTTCCGGAACTTCCACTCCTTCCAGGAATCTTTCGCAGCCACCAGACACCCACCCTACGTCTTCAGTAAGCCCTTTATGTGTCCCACATCTTCCGGAACAAACTGTATCAAGTAATAACTATTGAAATGCAGTTCTGAGTGATGGAAAATAGGAGCTGGACTGTAAATAGAATCCATGCTTCAGTGAACTTGTTTGTTTCTTGTACCTAAAAAAGGCTTCTCTGGTGCATCAGAGAAATTGTTCAGAGTTCTTGAAAGCTTGTCTAGAGGAGCTATAGGTCTGGGAAAGAGACACTGCCTACAAAACAGGAATCTATAGTTGAAGCCTCTTGAAAGCTTATGTTAAGCAAAGTTAAGCACTTTTAAGAAGGTAATGTGTTTTTGAACCTCTGGAAATCAAATGACCTCTAAACCTGCAACTCTCACTACATCCTGAAGGGTTCTTATCGATTGCAGCAAGCTTTGGGAACACTTAGATAGCTTATCATGGAAACTGATCTGGTGAGAAAAAAATCAAATTTGCTGGGCTGTCACATGGCTGTAACATCCAACCACACACCTTGTCATGGGCTCAGGTTTTTATGTAGACGAGGGAAGGGACTTTTATCTTAGTGATCTTTGATGCTCCTCTTGGTACCAACATACCACAGAGCCCATATAAGCCCCACATTTTCCCCCTCCATCTTCCAAAGCATGACGAAGAACCTAACCTTCATCCTTGATAATAAGCATATCCCTGGTTCCCAAGATGAAGAAGCCTGGTTACTGTAGACACCCCTTCACACTTTAGAAGGAAGTTGGGCACCTATGATAAGGATTCCCTATGCCAGTTCTAGAACCCCACATTAGCGGTTAAATGACTTTTCTCCAACCCCAAATGGTTGTTGAGGGAGGGAGAAGTCAAGGGATTGTAGTTAACTCTTGGCAGGTGCTACACACTTGTTTTATCTGCCCATTTATGAGAACAGATCTGTTTCTTTTACCTGCAGGTACCAGTCTTTCCTTCTTCCTTTGTGCTTTTTCTCACATGGGAGTCACTGTATACAGTTGTGTAGGATGATCCCTGTAAAAGTGGATCCTCTAGAAAAAGGGTGAAGGAGGCTGAAAGCAAGCTTGTGTCTAATTCTCATGCATTGATCTGTATCTTTTAAACAAAGATTTCCCTCTTTTGAATTCACAGAAAGGCACTTGTAGGCTGGCAGCAACCTGTTTATTATTCAGTAAAACTGGTCAAAGTAATGAAAGTGTTGTAACATAATCAATGTCACCAACTATGATAGCTGACATTATCGTCACCAATTCAACCATTTACTTTTAATTAAAAAATTCTACGTAAAATGAGCTCAGCTAGAAGTAAGCATGTCTGGGGAGTATAAGGTGATATGGAATAGCCCATGCTTTGGGAGCAAGCATACCTTAAAGACATAGGACTAATGAGAAGCATAGGGTAGATCTCTACACTCACTGGGCACTGATAGCATCAGAGACTGTTGCAGTCAGCAACCTATTTGCTGTGATGACCAGTTGAGACCTATCTAAATGGCTTGGTTTTTATCCCTTCATCTAACTTGCTCAACCTGTGGTTCAAAAGAAGTCATTGCTTTTTCTAACTCCACCATCCCTTAGTAAGGTCTTTTGCACAAAGTGAGTTTCTTGCTTAAGAACCAAGAGTGTGTTCTTAGAGCTGAGGTACTTGTGTAAGGCACACAAGTAGACAGGCAGTTTTCCTTTGTCAAAAGCCTATTTATTATTGCTAAATTGGACCAGTTACTTGAGGGCAGGACATGGGAAGAAGTTAGGATGAGCTCTTTTCTGCAGCCCTTAATTCATCTTCTTTGCTGACTATGGGAAAGGTAGAACTCATTGGGCAGGGTAATTGGGTCAGTGTTTTTCCATGTAGTGAACAGGTTTCCCCATCCTTGGGGAGGCATCATTGCAAAATCGCTGGCATGGGAGTAAGCCTGCTTAAGCTACTGCACAAGAAACTATCCTGAGTGTCCTATTTCCTATCAAAACGTATCTAGGTGAGAACCAATAGTTAGCAGAGTATGAGATTCATACTTCTATATCTAATAGTTTTAAGTACACTATGTTCAATGATAATAATTTTGTCTCTCAGTAAAGTTAAGGATCCAAGAGAACATCTATTAGGAAGCTGCTCAACCACATATCCATGAAACCACTAAGCCAGACTGCCAAGGATTCACAAATCTAGTAATTAATTTATCCATTAGCACATAGGATAAAAGTTTATTGTGTCCATTCTGTCAAAGTTGTGGTAAGACAGCAATAAGCCATGGAGGTCAGAATCCTGTTGTGGCTGGTGACAGGAGTCAGTGTGTGACTTGAGTCTTAGAGGACCCTGCTCAGTGTGAAGGATCTTTTGAGAACTGGGCTGAGTCTGAGATGCCCATCAGGCATCAGGGATGTGAGGGAAGCAAGAGAAGGAAGAGCATATGACCATGAGTTGACCATGGCAACTCTTGTGAAAAGGAAGTGTTTAATTGGGGCTTGCTTGCAGATTCAGAAGTTTAGTTCATTGTCCTCATGATGGGGAGGAGCATGGCGGCATGCAAGCAGGCATGGTAGCTAATAGCTCTACACTTGGATCCAAAGACAGCAGTGAAACCTCAAAGCCTACCCCTAGTGACACACTTCCTTTAACAAGACCACACTTCCAATCATTTCAAATAGTGCTACTCCCTAGTGACCAAGGATTCAAATCTATGAGCTTATGGGGGCCATTCCTATTCAAATCACCACGATAATTTCCATTTAACACATTGAGGATTAACATGTAGTTTATACAGAAGTGGTGGTAGAGTATTTGACTAACATAAGCAAGACTTAGCCTTTAAAGCTACACAAGAACATAACACCACACAAACAAAGCAGACTGTACTAAAAATCACTGATCAAGTGAAGCCAGTGACACAAACTTTTTGAAGAACCACAAGTGTCTCTTTTGGGCTTTACAATTTTGCTCATGAAGCTGCAGAAGGGTTCCCTAAGCAACTTCCTGGGAAATGTGATTTTTTTAAAAACTCAGATCATATGGCTATTTAAAAAAATGAATCAGCTCATTTATAATTCCAAGTTTGCACAGAAGCCATGTAGCAATGGCTGTAATTGTTGGGACACCACTGGAATAAGAGTTCAGGACCTCAAGCTAGTACAAATAAAGTCACTTAAAGCTCATTTCAAGATGCTTCCAACCATGTGATTCATAAAGATTTGGAATGTCCAGAAATTGGGACATATCAGATGTCATTAGGAATCAGCTCTGAATTTATGTAAAAGTTCATTGTTGAAGATAAAATTACATACTTCTATGGCTCTAGCATATACAGAGGGTTTGATAACTTCAGCATTAGACTAGGAGAAATTATGCCTTCCAACATTTGAAAATGCATCTAACCAATAGTGGACTTGGGGTTAGAAAACTCTTTTTATGTCCACACACAGTTTTATTCCACCAAAATAGCAGATGTAATTATAAAAATAGCTCCAGGGTTTTAGTGAAACCATCTTCCACTGGGTTTTAGAAATGTTTCAAACTTTGCAGAACTATGCTGTAAAATGACTCAGGTCTTAATAATGATGCTAAGGTTTTATGTTTTGTTGAGCAAATACTTTACATTTTGATTGTAATTGTTTAAAAGCCACTCATCCTCACTGCAAAAAAAATGCATCGGGCCTCATTTCTAGCCTGAGAGCCACATGTTAGACACCCCAAAGCATTTAATGATTCCCCCCACCAGGTACTATCAGGTAACTGTCATTATCAAAAGCAGAGCATACAGGCAAAAAGATATTAAAAATGGTTAATGAAAACTAAATTGTAGCACGAATTCTAAATGTTCTTAATAATAAAAACCCAGAGTCAGATATTAGGGGGTGAAAGCTGAGAGGTCAGAGAAGCAGAGCAGTGGCTTTTACCTCTACCGAGTCCCCATACTGCAGCCCAGCTTCCCACCTTATGTTCCTTTCTCTGCTTAATCTGTCTCCACCTCCCTAGTGCTAGGATTAAAGGCCTGCGACTTGCAAGTACTGAGATTAAAACTGTGAGCCACCACCACTGGCTCTGTTTCTCTTTGAGACTGGATCAATCTAGTGTAGACCAGGGTGACTTTGAACTCACAGAAATCAGTCTGCCTCTGTCTCTCAAGTGCTGGGATTAAAGGTGTCTACCACTGC